>SADC01001318.1:491286-728666 GCA_004194705.1 Ditylenchus dipsaci | reverse complement strand
CTCCCTTCTTTTTTATAAAATAAACTATGCCCCCTCTCTGTCTCTTTTCTTTTGCCCTGGTGCCCCCTCCCCCTTTTTTACTGTAATAGGGCGGACCAGACTGACCTGGCTGCCTATAAAAACCCCCCTCTTTGCTATTTTTTATGCTTCTTGCTTTCTCCTACGAGCCCTCTAATCACCCTCCTGCTAACTATTGTCTAAATAATTGCTATTATTTCAAATAAAAAGTAATTAGCTGGAAATTTTGGAAATTTTTTACGTTTTTCATGTTTAAAACTTGTTTTCTGGACTAATTCGGACATGCTGAATATGGTTTGATAATAGTAAAATCAGGTTTTGTATGTATTTTTTTGAGTATTGGGCAATTATTGATTTCACCAAACTTGATTTTTACGAAAACTCAAAAAATACTCGATAAAACCGTGTTTTACTACTGTCAAAACCCTCTTCAGCATGTCTGAATTAGACCACAAAATACGTTTTGAAACGTGAAAAGCGTAAAAAAAATTGCTCCCAGGGAACCAACCACTGGGTTTGGTCATCCATAAACTGAGATTAAAAAATATACCGTATGGTCCAGTTTGCCGCCGAGTTGTTTTTGGCCATAAGTTTATATATGAAATATGAATTGAATGACAACACATGCACAACAATGTTTATTTAATCAAGTGAACTAAACAACTGACAAGACACCAAAGTAACGAATAATTTCACTCATAAGACTGTTCGACACTTTTTCCTTGAACTTCACTGCATTTCTGGAGACGTTCTTGTAAGCATCAATTGAGCGATCAATCATTTCTTGCGGCATCTCGACTTTTATTCATTCGACGTGAAATCACAAACCTGGTCTTTGTTTTTTCCGCTTATTCACACTTCCTGTTTCGAAGATTTTGGCCAACCATCGCTTGATTGTTGCTCCGTCTGGCGTCTAGCATGTCTTCCGAACTTTCTTCTGTACTCGATCTGGACAGGCTTTGGCTTCCCATGCTTTGAATACCAGATGACACTCCAGACTTTTTGCTCGATCGAGTAATCCATATGCCTAAAAACAGTTGTTTTAAACTTTCAAAAAATGACCGTTTTCGAGCGGAAAATAGGGCAATTTTCAACAAGCCATAACTTTTTCTCTAGACCACAAATTCAAGCGGTTTATATACCCAAAATTTGCCCATCCACTCCTCTTTCGAACAAAAAAAAAATTTTGGAAAAATACTGCGAAATAAAAAAAGTTATGGCCAAAAAAAACTCGGCGGCAAACTTGGACCATACGGTATAATAAAATTATTTAAGTGATAGAAGTCTTTCACATGAAAAACAAGAAAAAGACACAAAAAAAACAAACAACTCATGACAAATGATTAATTTAAAAGTTCTATTACGGAAAGAGTTGACTGCATTTTTTGCGTACTGGACACCCAAATGAACCAAGAGAACACCCAAAAGATTTTTTACATCCAGGGTAAATCAAGACCGCTGCGGGTGGATCTAAGCCATCGGTAGTTGATCTGGACTTGTGAAAGTGTATTAGGACCACTTAGAGTAAATCTGGACCATTTGGGGTGGACTTGAACCACTGAAGGAAATTTTGAACTTCTGAACCACTGAAGGAGAAGTTATTGAAGGTTTATCTGAACAACTGAGAGTGGATCTGGACCACTGAAGTTGAATCAGGTAGGATCAAGCGGCCTTCAATATTCCTTTTCCTTTGCTATACCGGCCATCTAAAGGTTGGCGGTAAGGATGCATATGACACCAGAATTAAAAATCTTTTGAATAAAAAAATCGTCTCAAGACAAATTTTGAGGGGGAATTTACCGAGGGCAATTTACCGAGGGGCAATTTACTGAGAGGCAATTTACCGCCGCCCGGGCCATTGCCGTCTCCGACAACGGTTATCCCCGCCAATTCAAATTTTTGTCTTTATCGTTGGATCGGATTTACGCACGAATTTTTCAACTTGGTTTCTCACAAAACTATACCTAAAATTAAATTCTAGACCTTGTTTTGTTAGAAACCAAGCTGAAAACCCCGCGGAGAAGTTGAATGATTAGGCAAAAATATTTGAATTGGCGGGGGACGATTCAAAACAGGTGGCAATGGCCCTTTAAGTCTCGGTCTTCATTTGTCGGACTGTAGGTATCGGTCTGCAAAAGACCATTTTCTTTTGTCTCTCCTTCAATGTTGCATCCTCAATAGTTCGTATTTATATATCGGGCCACAAATAACAGTCTTCAATTCTCGGCTTTTGAAAAAGTCAATCCTTAAGGACCATGGTTTTTGCGCGCAGTGGCATGTGCAAAATTTGAATTGGCGGGGACACTTTTCTTTCGTCTCTCCCTGTACTCTTTAGAGTAATGTCGAATGACTCGAAAGAGTAAATTTAGAGACGAAAGAGAGGTGTCCCCCGCCAATTCAAATTTTGCACATGCCACTGCGCGCAAAACCCTGGTCCTCTAAGAATTATTCCTCAAATGTTAAGGCTCACATGTCACCACGCCATGATTTCAACGTTTTGTAAAATGTGTTTGGCATCTCTCGCAAAGAATGAAATTAGTCTTTTATTTCAAAAAGACTTATGACTGAAATTTAGGGGTTGGAAATGGGTTGGAGTGTGTAATAAAACACAGCATTACATTTGAAAGGTTGACTGTAGGTTAGTGCAAGGTTCACCGATAGACGATTCAAGGTTCACACAAAAAAGCTTCAAGGTTCATCGAAGGTTCATACCACCTGAACCTAGCAAGTACCTGCTATGAACCTTACAGCTTCCTTTTCCGAACCTTGGACCTGCCCAGTAGGATAGAATCAGGACACCCAAGGTTCATACAATGTGAATTCTAGGTTCGTTCAGGAATCACCAGCCAGTGATGTCCGCTTAGGATTAGTTTAGAGGTCAAACAAAAATTTTTCTTGAGTAAAATCATCTGTATGAAGACGAAATTCTGCTTTCAACGTGATGTGTATCACAAAATGGCCTTTTACTAACTTAGTCTTTCGATTACACGGAAGAATCAAAATTTACAATCAATTACACGAAACTAATCAAAAGGATTAATAATTTACAATCGATTACTTTAAACTAAGCGAAAGAATGAATAATTTACAATCGATTACAGAAAAGTAATCGAAAAATTAATAATTTTCGATCGATTACATTTTTTTAAACGACCAGAATCGATTAAATCGATCGAATCGTGTACACGGAACATCACTGTCAACAAGGTTCATCTCAGGTTAGAATCTTGTGCGAGGTTTGGAACCAATGTCTATAAGGCTCACTGATGGGTTGAGCCTTGGGAGAACCTTGAGCCAACCTTGACCAAGGGTCGAAAAAACAAAAAAAAACAGTAGTTACCTTTAAAATAAATTTCAGATCCTCTAGCTCGCATGACTGCAAACCAATCCATTTAGGTTGTTGCGTGGAAAGTGCTGATGATTACTTTCAGTCGGTCGCCTGGGATGTTCAACTTCGCCACCAAAAATGAAACATCTGTAACCAAAGACCAATTAAAGATATGTAAAGCTCTAAAATGACTACCTGAAATCGGCATTTTGACAAGTGGTTTGGATATGTTTGCCCACACATTTGGATCATCGAACAAAAACTCAGCGGCTCCAATACTTTTCAGAGCAGCTAAGTGGCATGAGTCCTCAACTGTATTTTCCTCTTCCACATATTCCTCTTCATCGTCTTCTTTTTTGCTATGCTGTTCATAAATAACCTTCCTTTAATGAATTAGTTATTACTATTATACAGAGTAAAAACCAAAAAATAATTTACCTCAAGTGCGGGTCAAGATTGCTGGTGCATGGAGTGAAATTCCTAATTTGACGTACAGTCAGCTGATCCTGCCTACTTGACACTTTGGAGATTTTGGCTAGAATCAGCTCGAATCTAAATGATGGTCAGCATATCATTCAATGTAAAGTGTAACTGACTCACTCTGCATGGTTGCGATCCGAGTTGCTGTCCATAATTATATATGTCTTTATTTGGTTGTAGAATTCTAAAATATGCTCATGACAGTTTTGAGGGCAAAGAAAAGCTAGTGTGCAATTTTGTCAAACCTGTTAGAGTCATGTTGGCAGATTCTTCATTGATTTGACTCGTTTCAAAATGATCCAAGACATTCTATACGGCCATTGTTCCACAAGGCTGATCCAGGTGTAGAGCATGAACCATGAAAATTCTACCTATAAATGATGTTTGTAGGGATTCTTGAACAGTGTAAAATAAACCAAGAAATTTCCAGAATTTCAAAAGCTCATTACTTTTTTCCCTACTAGTTTTTTTGTTTGGCTTCTTTTTTGGTATACAATGTCAAAAATACGATTCTTGCTGGATGTCCCTAGTTTAAATCTACCATCTGGATCTCTAGGTAAGCTACCCATAGAGTTTACCCGTGAAAACTGCTTTTACTTATACCTTCAAAAATGCTCTGCTTAAGATAAGAATTTTCCCACCTCAAATGTGCGCAATAGACG
Organism: Ditylenchus dipsaci; assembly: GCA_004194705.1. NCBI lineage: Eukaryota > Metazoa > Nematoda > Chromadorea > Rhabditida > Anguinidae > Ditylenchus > Ditylenchus dipsaci. Next base: position 724,178 of record SADC01001318.1, on the reverse strand, counting down.
GCCTGTCAAGGCGATTGAATTCACTAAAGCCCGGGTGTGAATTCAAATGTATCAAATTATTTGCCTTACCAATACGTCTCATGATCCTTGGACTTATGTTGGAGAAGTAGTCGTAGCTAGGTAACAAATTTCCCACTTCACTGGCTGTGATTTGATTGTTAGCCATGTCACCACCACCTTTTTGGGTTGTGTGTTCTCGAAGTGACAAACTGAAACATAGAAAGTATTTCAACATTTTATTTACAGGTTTGGTACTAACCGGGATCCTCGAACAGTCTCCGACCGTTTCCTTCCTTGAAAGAGGCATTGTGGTTGAAGGGCACACTTTTGTGCCGGCTGGCTTGAAGTTGTCTAAAATTTAAGTTAATTTTAAGTTATTTCGGACCTCAGAAAAATAGTTTTCAGTTACTTTAAAGCAGCATGGTCGAGGAAAAAAGGCATGGTAACAATATTTTTGAGATACTCTTGGCCAGTTATTTCGTTGGCTCCACCGCCGCCAGCACGCAAACTATGCTGTATTCCTGAGGTTATGATGTGTGGATCTACTGCTAGGACCACAATAAATGGCGCATTTTGACGAGAACAAAAGAAAAGGGTTAGAGCGTCCAGTATTTGAAGCATTTTGCTCTGCTCACAACTGTCCAGTCCGTCCACCATGATCACCTAAAAGTGTTTGATGGAAATTACAATGGTTAAAATACTTTTCGTAAATCATAATGCGAATATTTTGAAATCCAGGTTTAAATCCCCCTGGGTGCCCACCCTATTTTTATTTCAATTTTAGTAAGTTAAGTCACTTCTAGGGCCAAAAACTATTGAGCAATCGATTGCGTTCATTTCCAGCACTGATTAACCGTCAGTAACTGTCCTAATTTTATGGATGACCATGAAAATGAAAGGAAAACAACCAGAAGCCATACACTTTAGTTTTCATCGACTCCTCCTCTAACTGTTTTATTGACTTCCTGTAAGGGTTTAGTAGGTGTTTAGAGTCAGAATTTCATAAGGAATCACATGCAGATATTTTCACACAAAAATCGCTCCAGAAAATTTAGTAGCTTGCGAAGATTTGACCCAGCAAGAAAAGTATCTTTGAAGGGTATGACAGCACTGAATCAAACGTGTTTCAATGTTTTCAAGTTCAGCTCCAACTTATGGTAATCTCTGGATAGCTTGAATGAAAGCCTAGAATCAGGGTTACGCGTTGGTGTATAGAAGCATGTGCAATTTCAGAAAAAAATTACATAACTTTATCAAAAATGTATGGGTTTGTACAAGATAAAATCAGCTGAAATCGGATTGTATAAGCCAGCATATTTCTGATAGAATTTTCTAGTGCTTCTCTTCAAGTGCACATGTTTTTATATACCAATGTGTAGCCACGATTCTAGGCGTTTTTTCGGGCTATCATACACGGAAACTATTAACACGGTAAACCCTGGTGCGCTCAATTGCGACAACGGGTAGAACAGAATGCGCTGAACACGATGGCGCGGGTCGTTTCTGCTTCGATGTCTGACCAAGTAGGTAAAAATCGCTCCGGGAGGTAAGAAGCTGTGCATGGTCAAAATCCAGCTGGATACCCACAGATTTTCAAGTGGTGTGCCATGATCGTCCTACTAAACCCTCATTCATATTATACTAGAATGAGCGTAAAGCAGAATTCACAATGAGAAGGCTGTTTGCGGGTGCTAAATCAGATTTGTAACACGGAAATGGCCATAACTTTTTTTTAATTTTTTAAAAAGTTTCTTTTGGTGCCATTTTGTAGCCAAGATTCAGGGATACCAGATAAGCTATTAATAAAAAAGATGTTGTTGAAAAAATTAAGTTTGAAAAAAAAGACTCCGCCCAAGCATCCGCACTCGAATCCGAGTTAAGATCCTTTGGCGGATTCTTAAAATTTTATCTGAGTTTTAAAAGTAGTACTTATTTAATAAATAGAATTGGCACAATTCATGATACGGGTCACCCCGGGGGAGGAGAAGAATGCGCCATTTCAAATTGGGCCCATTCAATTGCGCCCATTTCAAATTGGGCCAGTGCAAATTGGGCCGTTTCAAATTGGGCCAATGCAAATTGGGCCACATCTATGAGTCAAACAACACGAGTTCGAAGGCAATGTTTTTTCACCAGACTTTTACTTTTTCCTAAACCTATGTGCTTTTTTCAAATTTTACATTTCGTTATACTACAGTCTAAATAAGGGTCTATCTATATAAAGCCAAATCTTGTGACCGACCCTTGGTGGCGTTATGTCGTGAACACATTATACGATATGGTGAACTGTAGCAGTTGGAAAAAAATTCGCTTTCAATAGAGAGGGATTTTTTCTGGTCCTTATTGGTTATTATTTCCGTATCTCTCTAATGAGCGCCCTCTTTTAATTATTTGCTTCTCTCTAATTAGCGCTCTTTCTGGTTATAGGTTACAAAATAAGCACTGCGGGGCGCTTACTAGGGAGAATGTGGTTGTTAATGAGCTTAAAGTAAATACACGCTTTCACGAGAACTAATTTATGCACTCGTCCCACATACAACGATAACAAGCAAACGAATTTTTTTATCAATTTCCTTGGTACTTTTCCAAATGAGCAGCGATGGACACAGAGAATTCTATTGGAGGCAATCCGATTTCATTGGCATAGTTGACTGTCAGCTGTTGGATCTGCTTTCCTGAATAAATTGCTTTTTTAGACCTCATTCCTCCTTTGACGTGCGGTATAGGACTGTGCTCTCGGCTAAAAATAAAGGCTTTTTATGCATTATTAGACGGAATGAAAGTGGGTTACATGGATGTCCTCTGACGTGTTTTTTCCTCATCGACTTGAAGTTTCAGAATAAAGTTGGCAAGAGACGGACTATCGTGGCGGAAGTATTCGTTGAATTGGCGATTCCAATTCTCCACACCATTGTTAGTCCTTGGCAGCCCTTCTAGTGCGCGCTCGTGAATGTTTCACAAGGTCGTCGGATAAATTGATGAGTTTCCATTTGGTCGACGAATGTAATTTCTTTCGTAATAATCAAAGAGCTCTAAGCACAAAATATTTATACGAGTACCAAAGTCAGTCAAAATCTTACTGTTCACATTTTCCGCATGCATCGGCAATATTACACCTCTTCTGACCAGATCATCTTTTGAAAATCGGATTTCGTCAAATCCGGCCTCCACTTCTAGCTCCGGTAGAAAAGAAATGACCAATAAAGATCAAAAAACGATTTTCGCATCAATAACTTCCATAGCGGCTTGAGCTTCCACTTCTGCACACGCTTGTAGATGTTTTGGGAGAAGTGAAACAAGCAATGTTTGACCAGAAGATCCGGAAAAAAGTATAGAATGGCATTTTTTGCGTCAGTTTCGAAATCTTAAAAAAAAATAAGTGAACCAGAGCAAGTAAATAAATGTTAACATACCCATCATGAGACTCCTTGGATGCTGGTCGGCACGGAACTTTGCGAAAACTTTAGAGAAGGCTTCGCGATAGATGAGTGCACTACGTTTCACCGTCACCTATTTTCACCGTCACCTATTTTCACCGTCACTATTTTCACCGTCACTATTTTCACCGTCACTATTTTCACCGTCACCTATTTTCACCGTCACTATTTTCACCGTCACTATTTTCACCGTTCACTAAATTCACCGTCAGCACTTTAGGACCGCTTTTTAGGTCTAAATTTTTTTAAAATTTTAACAGTCTCGGTACCAAATTGTAGCCCTAAATGTCAGCTACATTTTGATACTACAAATTATGAAAAATAAAAAAATTTAGAACTAAACTTTAGAAGGCGTTCAATCTCACACTTTTTCATCACGGTATAACGCAGGGTGAGCGTCTTTTATAGTTTAGAACTAAACTTTTTCGTTTTTTTTAGAAATTGTAGTACCAAAATGTAGCTAACATTCAGGGCTACAATTTGGTACCAAAACTTTTTAAAAATTTCGAAAAATTTAGACCTAAAAAGCGGTCCTAAAATGCTGACGGTGAATTTAGTGAACGGTGAAAATAGTGACGGTGAAAATAGGTGACGGTGAAAATAGGCTACGGTGAAAAAAGTGACGGTGAAAATAGGTGACGGTGAAAATAGTGACGGTGAAAATAGTGACGGTGAAAATAGGGACGGTGAAACGTAGTGCACCCCGATAGATGACTTCTTTTTTAGACTGTCTGCTTCATGCTTTCCGGCCAGTCATCGCTTCTTTCTCCTCTGTTGACTGACCCAATATCCTTGTTTCGATGGCGAGCAATCGAGCTACAAAAGTGATGCATTACGTTATAAGTACTGTGATAGTACCAGGATACTTCACAGGGTATAATTATTAATGAAATTAATACCATTTTTACACCTACGAAGGTATTAAAAATAGTATTACTTTATACCTGGGTATAAAGTATAAGTCAATACCTTTATACCCTGGGTATTTTTTTGAACCCAAGGTATCCAACCATACCCTGGCCAATTTGAAGCAAATTTTCAATTCTAGCGCCGAATTCATGTTCGGCATGGTTGATTTCCTTGGAAAACTGCCCTTAAAATTTGGAGCTCACCATCAAATTTCAAATTCCACTCGAGACAAAGTATATTTGAATATCGACTTTTTTGAATTTCAAATGTTTGTTGTCTTGAGCGGAAGTGAACTTTTAGCAGTGAGTTCACAATTTCAAGCGCAGTTTTCTAAGTAAAACCAACCAGCCTGAACATGAATCCACTGACAAAATTAAGGGGTGTACTTTATAGGCTTGAGGTTGCACTACAATTTCTCTAGCTGGTGCTTTGTTAAGGATACCATCAATGTTGTTGATAGATTCATGATCACCGCAGTTAATTTACTTAGAAAACTGCGCTTGAAATGGTGAACTCACTGCTAAAAGTTCAATTCCGCTCAACACAACAAACATTTTAAATTTAAAAAAATCAATATTCAAATACTTTTGTCTCGAGTGGAATTGGAAATTTGATGGTGAGCTTCAAATTTTGAGGCCAGTTTTTTAAGCGATGGTGAACCATGGTGAACATGAATTCGGCGTTAAAATTAAAAGTTTGCCTCAAATTGGCCAGGGTATACCCTGGGTATAAAACAATACCCAGGGTATAAAGGTATTAACTTATACTTTATACCCAGGGTATAAAAGTAATAATTAAGTTATACCCAGATAACCAATTACCACTTTTATACCAAAATAGTATTATTTAGGTATAACTTTAATTTATAATTATACCCTGTGCAGTACCTGGATAGTACACAGAGCTTACCTGTAAGAGTTTCTCTTGCCGGCATCATCAGTATAGTTTTTTTCTTGTGAAAGCTTCATCCACGATACTTCTGACCGGTGTATCACGGTGTATCGATCGATTTGATGGCGTAAAAAATATATTTGAAGGCGTAAATAAGCAATTTGAGGGCGTAAATCAGTATTTTGATCAACTTTCGGATTTGAGGGCTTGGGGCTTGGAGTTGAGATGCGCACACCCACATACCGTAGACACAAATCACTCGAAAGGGACTCTGGATGCATAAAAAATGTATGCATACCAGAGTTTCTTCTTGCGGTAGGCCCCAGTCAACAAAACTATGTTCAAATTCCATCTTTTTTGGTTATCTGGGTACCTCTTTAGGATGGTTTAGCTTGGCCCCCCCCAGGGCAAAAAGTCGAATTTTGGTCCAAAAAGATTTTTTTTCAAAAAATCCATTTCTTGTGTGGAAAAATGTGAGAAAATAGCTTTTTTTTTTATCGTTTTAAGCATATAAAAATTACTTAGAAGACGTTTAAACACTATTTTCAAATAACTGAAAAATGCGTGTAAATAAACATAACAAATGAAAAACCGGATTTCCAATCCCCGGATTTTCTGTTTTTGTTGACGAGAAAAAATATTGACGTATTTTCAGGTCAAGTACTAGTATCAAAATTCATCTTGCAAAAATATTTCAAACACATGATTTTGCAGCCCTTTCTTTCCTTTTCAATTGTTATATAAGAATTTCACGGATTATCCACTTTTTTCTCACCACGAGTCGATTCGGTAAAACAGAAAATCCGGTTTTTTTTTTATTTGTTCTGTTTATTTACACACTATGCCGTTGTCACTAAGTGAATGTTGATATACCATTCGCTAGAGAATTTCCAGGGCTACAAGATGACATATCGTGCACGAAAAATTAAAAATTAAAAACAGCCCTTGAAGTGTAGAGGTTTTTTTTTCGGGACACCCTGTAGTATTTCATAGGAAAATTCGGAAGCTACAAAATACACTAAAACATGCAACACTATTATTTCGAAATGAGTGGAAAACCACGGTCAAAATGTTAATCTTGCTGATCTGGCTTTTTGCTGTTTCATAAACTGCTAAATGATAACTATATTTTGTGTATGGTATGAAAAATATATTGTTGCAAGTTTTAGTGCATTTTTTAGCTTCTGAATTTTCCTATAAAATACTAATAAATTTGCAATAAATGATAAAAACAGAATAGGTATAGGCTTGTATAAAGTAAGTATGTAAAATTTGAAAAGTTTTTACGCAGATAAAAAAGTGGTGATTTTCAAAAATTTTAAATAAAAACAGTTATTGCTTTCTAGTACATAAAAGCAGAGTTTATGCCGGTGTTTTCGGTATACAATGTGCCTATGAGTAGTATGAAGACAATATCACATGACTTGCAAACCTGTGAAAACCTGGAAAAAAAACCTTGAAAACCTGGTCGTCTTTAGTATTCTTTTTTTATTCGTCCCGCATGAAATCGCGAAAATGCGCATTTTTTGACCAATTTTTTTACAGATATGTAGCAAACTTCTTGCCCTATCTTAATTACGAATAAAACTGCTCAAAAAATGTTAGAAACGACATCGCGAAACATGTTTTAGAGCAATACCCAGGTAAAAAATATGTCCCATTTTTCACAAAACATTTTGAAGATCGAATTTTTCACAGTGTATTGAAGCAAGTGATAGCTCATCTGAAAGCTCATGAAACGGGAAACCTGATAGACATAAGAGTTCACGAAAAGTTTAAAAAGTTCAACTAAAGAACCGTAACAGAAGAGTAATGGTCAAAAACCATAATTTCAATGAATTTTTCATTTGGCGCGAAATTTCGAAAGTGATTATGAGGCTGTAGGAACTTTCGTAACAAGACAATTTCGTAAGAGCGAATTTTCGTAAAAGCGAATTTTCGTAAGAAATTTTGGTTGCAGTTCAGAATCCCCCCACGGGGACTGATCAGGTGGATGAGATAACTTCATATTCGTGTTTCTCGACCCCGATTTCATGAGAAAGCCGGCTGTTTTTTTGGTTCTGAGAAAAAAAAAATTTTCGAACCACAGGGGGGTATCATGGTTTTTTAGTCAAAATTTGAAAAATTTAAATTGGCGCCTTTTGAATTTAAAAGGGAATAAGGGCTGTATTGGGAGGGGAAGGGAATAAAAGGGGGCCACTTTTATGGCAGAACATTATAAATTTGAATATCTATATTCTTCGACTGCCTCACCATGTTTTTCAACTGGGCCGTGGCAAAAAAAGACTCTATATGCATTTTATGGTCAAGAGTACTTCTCGGAATCATGTATAAGGTAAGTGTGTGCGCGCATCTCTAACTCTGAAGCCCCTGCGCCTCCTTCGGGGGCGCAGGTGGCTTGGGGCTTGGAGTTGAGATGCGCACACCCACATACCTTAGACACAAATCACTCGAAAGTGACTCTGGATGCATGAAAAAGCATGCATACCAGAGTTTATTTATGCGGTAGGCCCCAGTATTCAAAACTATGTTTAACATCTTCTTGTTAGTGGCCCTGTGTGATCAGTGGCCCCCTTTTATTCCCTTCCCCTCCCAATACAGCCCTTATTCCCTTTTAAATTCAAAAGGCGCCAATTTAAATTTTTCAAATTTTGACTAAAAAACCATGATACCCCCCTGTGGTTCGAAAAAAAATTTTTTCTCAGAACCAAAAAAACAGCCGGCTTTCTCATGAAATCGGGGTCGAGAAACACGAATACCGTATATTCTCTATTAGAAGGCCCGGGCCTTCTATTTTTCAACCCTAAAAAGTCGGAAAAAATTTGGGTCGATTTTGAGATTTTTGCGTGCGGATTCTGAACTCAAGCCGAAATTTTTTTCGTAAGAGCGAATTTTCGTAAGAAACTTTTTCGTAACCGCGAATTTTCGTAACAAGCTTTTTCGTAACGCGGTTTTCAGTAACATTAGTGATATGTTAAGTTGCTTTTTTGCTTTTTGATCCTCCTTTGATGTTTCTTATAGCTTCTGTGATGTTTTGACCAAAAATAGTCAAGAAAAAAATAAAACAATCAGAGGGTGGAATCGAACCACTGGTGAAAAAAATTCATCCCATCAACTTACCTACTGCACCATACATGCCACTAATGGGAAATAGCTATGTGTAGTATATAATATATGAATTCTAGCTCGGAGTTTTTCACCATGCTTTTGGTATTTCTGCTGGTCTCCTAATGGATGAAAAATCTGGGGGTCAACTAATTATCAAAATTTTCAGTCATATGACCTATGCTTACCAACTTTTGTGCTCATACAGTTAATAGTCATATAACTAACTGTTCGAAATGTCAAACAGTGACAGAAAGGCAAAACAAATGAATTAGATGAAATCCTGAATTAGAAAAATTAATTAAAAGTGAAAAAAATTTCGATTATTTACTCTTACGAAAGAAATTCGTTACGAAAATTCGCTGTTACGAAAAAGTTTCTTACGAAAATTCGCTCTTACGAAAATCTTTCTTACGAATTTTCGCTGTTACGAAAATGTTTCTTACGAAAATGTTTCTTACGAAAGTTCGCTCTTACGAAAGTTCGCTCTTACGAAATTGTCTTGTTACGAAAGTTCCTACAGCCGATTATGATTTTGAATTGGGGAGGGGGTGGGGGTAGAGGGTGTGGTCTTTGGAAGAATTGAATTTGGACGAACTGACTTTGGACGAACTGAATGTTGAACGAAATGCCATGGCACCACCCAAATTAAACAGTACTTACTAGGAAAGATAAAGAATGGGTTTCCACCCTGGACAAATGTTTTTAGAGCAGTGCGTTTCGAGGCCACAGTCGATTTTTGGTTTTGAAAATTTACTCACCAGTTTTTTTGAACTGTGATTTTCTGTGATTTTTTGTAGGCAAATTTTTGGACTGCAAGCTTCAGGTATTATGTCCAGTCTGGACAGAGATCTGCTGTATGAGATTGCCGAAAAGTTGGTTTACAGCCAGGCTGATGAGTTCAACTTCGATGACGTTTCGAATGTGATGCAATTCATGGTGCCAAATTTATGTCTTCTTGGTGATCTAATGCTTTACAATCCCGTTCAGTTTCTCGACCACCGTTGTATGAACGCGTTCTTGTCACAGTTTTCGAGGATCAGGACTTTCAACTTTGGTCAGATTTTGTTACCACCATTTATCGAATGTAATCGCATGATATTATCAGGTGACTATTTCCAGTCGGATTTCCAAAACTCGACAGTTGGCGACGTAGGTTTTTCCGTGATACCTTTTATCAAACGAATATCGATTAGCGATGCTTTTTGATAAAAATTTGCAAAAAAATTAAAAAGGTGTCGCTAATCGATATTTTACCCTTTTATCCTGCAATTCCTCGTTCTAGCAAATCGAGTACTACGGTGCTATCGAGAAGGACAAGTGGTTAGTGGCATTGCTCATCCAACGCAAGAAATTCCGGCCCAAGAAGCTGATTCTCAACTGTGCCTTCGGATTTAAGCACCAAGAATTCGTCGATGTGAAGCCGAGAACTCCATTGGAGTGTCTTATGAGCTTGTTTGAAATCAGAGGTGGGTATTTGCCTCCATCTTATTCCTTAGTCGTTCTATTAACTCTGAATTTTAGAAGAGAAACTTGACTTGCGCCAGTATGATGGACCTCATCTCCTTCTTGACTATTTGGAAGTGAATGGTGAGAGGGATAACCTAAGTAAATTTCTTCTTGTTTGACCATCCTATTCAATTATTGCTGTTTTTTAGAGAATCTCGACAAAATCTTGGGTTTGGACGCCAAAGATATTGAGCTGAATATCAACATCAAGGAATTCAACTGCATGCCTGACTGTCCCAACTATTCCTCGTATGTTCTCTTTCGATTGAGATATTTGAGATGTGATTTGTTGAGTTGGGTTTGTCTGTCTACATGTTGTGTGGTAACATAATGCCCTAGTCTGTCATCATATTCTTCACAGTGATTGAAATTCTCGAAAAGTTTTTTCCCAGAGCCTAAGTTAGTAAATTTTGGAGCCCTCGCCCCTTACGCTTTGCTCAAAGCAATATTAGAGCTAAAAAGTCATATTTTCATTTGATGAATGCTGTAGAGTATCCCAGTCATCTCCCTTTTTGATGATACTTGCTGTTTCAAAACCCGTTGATAAACTTTGTTCTAAATCAACTTGTATTTTTTTAAATCTTTCTTTTTATTCATTTTATTCGACTTCTTCAGGGTCAACCCTTCTCGCGTCGAAGTGGTAAAACTCATGTTCACCTCCAATTGGTGCGATTCTGATGATGGCGAGCCTTACAAGAAGTTTCCAACTGCTGACTGGGTCAACTTGTTTTCCGACGTCCTATCTTCCTGCATTAATCTCAAAGTGCTCAAGGTCCGAGTGGTGATTTCCGATGGAGACGACGACCGCTTTCCTAATCTGACATGTGATCGACTGCTCAAAGCGATGAAATCGATGAAAGACGTTATCCTGCCAATTGTCATCAGAGAGGGGTGTTTTATTGAAGTGGAATTCGACTCGTATCTCAGTGGAACCGCTCTGGAGGTCGATTATCTGTTCATTTTTTTATACACACTTTTACGTTTTACAGGGAATTCAAGTAAGCAACCAGGAGCTCTTTTCAATTGGTGTACGTCAGCCAATGGAGGACAATTTGGAAGTGTGCCGAACAGTTTCATTCGACAAGCGGGCTGCTCTTTCCTTCTCGATATATCGCTCGGATGAAGGCTCAGTTAGCAATGGATCAGTGGCAAACTTTGGCATTGGATTGAATAACGATGGCTGGGGCTTCTCTGATGAAGAGGTGCTGCGTGAAGATGATGAGCAAGAGAGCTACTACATAGGATCTGATGGTGACGACAAGGTTATTATCATCGAATAGCTCAACCTGTTGTTTTCGGTATTGATTATTAAAAAATTTCGACTAGTCTCATGTCTTCGGTGGTGATCTTTTGAGCTTGGTGATTAATGCTGCAAGGATCTCGGTCGTTTTTTTTTCAGTGCCAGATAGGGCGATATTCTTCTTTTCCTCTTACATTCTAATTATATTACTCAACGAAAAAACTAACCATTCTCGTCTGGCTGAAAATGACGTGAGTTAAAAACTGAACGTCTTGCTGATTGAGCTAAGATACCTGTTTGTGAAAGCGTCTAGGGTGGTTACCAGGTTCACCAACAGGTCCACTTCTTTCTGTAGCTTCTGTATTATTCGCTCAAATGGCATCAGATGAATTTTGTGAGATATGCGGTTCATTCGCCGCTTTGGTCTGAGAATATAGGGTATTTCTCAATTCCATAAGTGAGTCAAACTTACAGGTTGACAAACAGTCGTACAAAGAGCAGGTAAATCGGTGCCTAAAAAGTATGCCGATATATGAATTATATGATCTCGGGTACTGTCAGTGAATTTGTGGGAAAGAAAAGCTTACAATGCTTGAAACCACAAAAATTGTAAGCAAAACTACTGAGGCTATATAGTAACCATATTGTGAAAACTCGTCCAACTAAACTTTGCGATAAAATATATCTTTAAACTCAGTCGCTAACCTGGAAAGCTCTTATGAACAAAATAAGTGAGCCAATCAAGGAAAGTAGCATTATGGACCCGTACATTACCTGAATTAATAATGGTCAGGCCAGGAGTGACGGTTCATTGAGGATTGACTGTACTACTAACCACTGGAATTCCACATAGGGTCTGCAGCTTGCTGTTGCGATGGAGATGCGTCAGATTGAAAGCTGAGAAAAGTCGGACTGCCAACGAGCCATAGTGCTCTTCTAAAAATATTGCTTAGGGTTAGTAGAAGCCAGTCTTTTAGTTTCCTGATTAAGGTATGATATTTTTTGTTCTTTTGAAAGTTTTAAGAAGTTTAGATGAAAAACCAGAATTATATCTTCGTCTTTCATTTTAAGAAATGGGATCAAAATTAGACTGCAGAACAGTTCAATTTTTTCACATCACATAAAGGGTTTTTGGGCGGTTTCCCACCCATACATCTTTTTGATTTCTGTTTTTCCATTTAATGTTGTTAATGTTATTGTTTTCCGGTAAATTCGCCGACGGTAAATGTTCGCCGACAACTCTTAAATTTTTTCCTTTTTATTACCCTCGGGAAATTCACCGCGGTAAATTCCCGCTCTGGTAAATTCCCACTCCAGTAAATGTCCGCTTCGGAAAATTCCTTTCCAAAATTTTAGGAGGTATTTTAGGAGGTAGGAGGACCACCCGATGGCCATCTGGATTCGCAAGACCCAATGAGAGGATTTAGGTAGAGAATTGGATGCTTTGGTACTCAGAAATCTTTTTGGAACACTGTTTCGGGTACAATTATATCATAATCATGATCTTATGAATTCAGTCAAACTCTCTATATAACGATCGCCCCTCACAACCTTTGGCTCTACAGGGTGGTCTTAAAATAACGTTACACTTAATTTTTCAAAGAAATTTATTAAAAAAACAATAGATAACAACGAGTGCAATAAAATTTATTCAAAATGACCACTATTGGCATTGATACAGGCCTTTAAGCGCTGTGGAAAATTGTCCACGATCTTAACCAAAGTCTCCAAATCGATTTCTTTCCAGGCCTTTTTTAACGCCTTTTTCAGAGATTCAACGTTCGGGTGAGGCTTCTTGCATGCTTTTTCTTTGAGGATACTCCACACTGAGTAATCCATCGGGTTGAGATCCGGACTGTTCGGTGGCCATTCGCCGGTTGGAACTCGCCAATGAGGGTCGACCGTGATGACATCGGGGCACTTCTCGCGAAGCCAATCTTGAGTTTCGTACGCCTTGTGTCCGGGAGCACCGTCTTGCTGGAACGTCCAAACATCGTCTCCAAAAGCATTGTTGGTCCACGAAATGAGATTCGCGTTGAGCATATCCATGTAAACGTAGCGATCGATCTTCGTCTTCTGGTCCACAAACACCAATGGAGTCTTGCCTCGAGCGGAAATGGCTCCCAAACCATGACTGACTCGGCCTTCTGAGTTCGTTCAACGGCTCTTTCTTCAGTATCGGGCCCTTCTTCCGCCCAGATTCGATCGTTTTGAGGATTGTAGGACTGAAAAAACAGAATGGGACTCATCAAACAAACAAAACCAACCTGTTGAATGTCAAAAAGTTTTTCGTCAGAAAAGACAATTTGACGATGACTGTTTCGAGAGAATCTTTTCAGCATGGCTCGACAACCGTCGCGACGCTTTTGCTTTGCCTGCGCATTTAATTTTTGACGTTTTGGTACTTCCACGGCTTCATCTTAAAGGACCATACTTGTTGATGACAATGGAAAATTTGGCAAATTCAAATAAGCGCGGCACACTTTTTTTACTCCGAAATTATTTTTTAAATAATTTATTATGTATTAACATAAATGATCAAAAATAACATGGCATATAGAAGAATCGAATCTGAGATCAACAATCACCACACAGCGCCACTATACTACTGAGCCACGTAGGCCACTTATATAGAATTTTGTTTTTTATCTTGATATTACCAACAATACATAATTCAAAAAGTATTTTTGGAGTAAAAAAAAAGCGTGAATTTGCCAAATTCCCATTGTTAACAATAAGTATGGTCCTTTAAGATCCTTTCGAAGAATTTCCCATGCTTGAGTTGGAGCAACACCAAGCTTTTTCGCCAATTTTCTTTTCGAGTTTGCCTTGGTAGTCGAATTTCGTCGAATCATACCCTTAGCTCTCTGGATATTCTTCTTGCTTCTAGCAGTTTTCTTTCGTCCTCTTCCCGTTCGGTCTTTGTTGGATCTAATTTCTTCAAACCGATTGATAGCACGAGATACCATCATTGGCGTGATATCGAGAAATCTTGCTATTTCACGCGCACCACGGCCTGCTTCATGAGCTCTAATAATGGCGGGTCTCAGATCTTTCATTATAAACGCTAAAAATAATATACAATGCAAAATATCGTTGTATTCAAATCGAATAAAAAACGTTTTCAAGTGTAACGTTATTTTAAGACCACCCTGTATATAACGCTCAATTAAGCTTGGTCCAACAAAAAGTCCGTATAACCGTATAACGTCCGTATAACATTTATCTGAAGCCAGTCCCTAGGGTGAACGTTATATAGAGTTTTGACTGTATCAAAGTAAAAATTTAAAAGTTGTCGGCGAATATAATTGTCGGCAAATTTACATGTCGGCAAATTTACCTAGAGCCGTTTTAGGTTTATTTTTCCCGTTTAGTCATTTTTAGAACCTAGGCTCGAATAAGCAAATTTTTAGGCGACACCGACGGATCACATTAAGACGCCAAATTGTTGTCTCAAAATTGATGTACCCAATGGAGGATGGGATTTGAGTGTGTTGTGTTATCACAGATAGCAACTATGTCTGATATCTATCTAACACTAAAAAAAATTACGTAAATGTAGCTTTATCTCCAACTCGAATTTTTAAAGGTAGAAAATGTGATTTCAGCAACCCATACATACCTGCACTTAAAAAAAGAGATTGCACTATATTGGTCAATGCTTGCTCTCCTCCAATAAAGCTCAGACGGTGGTCATCGGCGAACAAAAAACTGACTGGACTAACCACCTACAACTTTATTATATTAATAACAATGATGGTGTAAACCAACCAGCTCTTTGTCAGTTCTTATAGGTGCATTGAGAGTAAGCACACTCAATAAGATCTTGAACCTGGCTATGCATCTGGCGATAAAACGGGCGGTTGAGATGGAGCTATTCCACAGTTTGATTTCACTGCCGTAGTAGATGAATCCATACTAAAATAGAAAATTTGGACTATGAATTTTTTCGATCGAATTGCTTACCGTTGAAATCAGCAACACGTATATAGAAAACCCTGAAGCACGATTGCCATAATTAAGATTTTTGCAGTTTGTCTTTCATAATTACCATAAAACCTCTGATAACTGCTCTGTTTAGGGGGCTATAGCCTCCGTCTGATTTTTTGAAAAAAAAAATGTTAATTAAAAACACGAAAGCGGTGTAAGTAAGATGGGTACTTGTCCGGTTTAGGGCCGCACCCTAAATTTCGTTAATTTTTGCAGAATTTTTTTGCACTATAGTCCCAACGAAAAATTGACGAACTTTAGGCTGCGCCCCTATACCAAATAATTACCGTAAATGACCTCTTCGACCCGTCAGATTTTTCTGGCTACGCCTCTGGACCAAGGTGCGACAATAAAACCCGAAAACCCTTTCGTTATTTTTTTGCAAATTGAATTTTCAAAAAATTTGCATGGGTCTCTTTTTGCTGGCTTTTTCAATATATTCGAAATTTAACTTTTTACTTTTACCGTCAATATTTTTTCCTGAATTACAATCGCCAAAATCAGGGTTGGCAAGAGGTGGCTTTTCAGGGCAACAGGTGGCTTTTAAAAATCATTTTTTCACTTTCATTGCTTGTTTTCTCGTGTAGTCTATAAGCGCATCTTATATTTTATATACCAATCTAAAGACATTTTCCGACGCTACTATTATATACCCCCTACCCCAAAAAACAATCGGACCTACTTTGATATACACTAATACCCCACCCCAAATCAAGATTTTTAGGAGTGGTCAAAAGTCATTTTTGTCATTCTTTTCGGTTTAACATATTAATGTAACCACGTTTTTCGATAGTCAATAACCTTAAGCATCTATAACATGAGAAGAAATTAAAACATTAGCAAAAAAAGAGAGTCGAAAATATAAATCATGTGGTGTGATCAGGGGCGTACGCAGGGGGGGGCAGGGGGGCACGTGCCAAAGGATCTCCATCTTGCATCGCTAAAATGGAATATGTCGAAATCTCTTCCTCGATCAGACTGGGCTTTTGACATGCAAAGAATGCTCTTCTTTTCTTCGCTGTCAAGTCAGCCGCTTCATCCGGCGCCATAATATCCACTTAATCGCAAACGCATTGTTTCATCTTAAACGCAACTCACATTACAATATCAATGTATGTTACATTAACATACATTGATAGTTACACATTACAAAATCAATATAGAAAATCAATACACATACAATTCATGAAACACGCGAAATTAATATTCACCTCATCATAATTGAGAGCAGGTATATCACTGCAAATTGTTTTGAGCTGCGAGTGTACAGAAGGATCCAGAAAGGCGGCACACACAATCATTTGCTTATTGATGATTCCACTCGATGACGAAAGCCAACTTGTGCAATTAAAATCACCCACTTTCTTTGAGAAGCATTCCATCGTGGCTGTAGCGAGCGCGACACCGTACAGAGAATTTCCGTCTGATATATGCATTTTCTTATTGAGGTGAACCCACACGCGAGCCAGATGTTCGAGTATTTTGTTGGCAGTGGGTTGGCATTCACCCTGCAATTAATTTGAGTGAGAGCTAGTATAAAGAGTGTTATTGGAAATCTCACTTGCAATTCCATGACCATGTCTGCTATTGGTTCAATTGCGCACAGATATTCTTTGAAGAAGTAAAAATCGACGAATTCCAAAAAAGGTTCTTGACCAAAATTTTCGATTGCTGCTTTGAACATTCCCTTATTCTTAACCTCGCATCGTTTTAACTGACATCGCATCGTTTTTGATTTGATCTACTAGTCTAAATATAGTTAAAAACAATGATATAGGTTGCCCTATCTCACGACTTTATCCTGGCACCGGGACAAGGGGAGTGACCACACCCATTTTATTCTCACAGCTAACAACACCACTACACGAAACAGAATAGACAATTGAGACTTTACAATAGATTCTAGCCGCTTCATTCGCTTCTTGGCACCCTCCAGTTCTTCTTGGCCACAGTGCAAGTAGTGGTCGGCTTGATCCATGTAGACGGTCGCTTCATTCCAGATTCTCTTCAGACGGGTCATCTCCATTTGACTTCTTCGGTAGAGCTGCTGCAGAGAGAGAGACGGGTCGGCGGTCACTTCCACTTGAGTCCAGTCCAGTCGCGGAGACGAAGGTCCTTTCTCATTGTTTCTAGCCACCGTTGCGCAGTTTGATTGAGAGCGTGCTGCTGGGCCACAGAGATCGGCAGGCGAGTCACAGATGACAGGGAGCGGAGCTGACTTGACCATCACAGGAGGAGCTTTGACGGCACTTATTGGGTTAGGGGGGCGGGACCTTATGTACTTTGGTGGGGGGGGGGCACCGATTTTTTCACCTCGGTTTTTTCTTCAATTTTTACATGTTGATTCTAATAATCATAATAATTATGTTAACCGTCTCTTAGTGACCATAGAAAATATGTTGATTAAAGTGATCATGGTCAATTAAATCACCATAATTAACTTGATCACTATATAAAACGTAAAAATTTTGGTGAAAAAATCGGTGGCTCCCCCCCCCCCCCAAAGTACATAAGGTCCAAAAAAGTTATTTTCTGACATCTTTCCACACAAAAATGGATTTTTAGAAAAAATTTTTTTTGACTAAAATCGACTTTTTGCCTTGGTCCCCCAAGGCAATCCAACCTGAAAGGGTACCTGGATACCACAAAAAGATGGAATTTGAACATAGTTTTGTTGACTGGGGCCTACCGCATAAAGAAACTTTGGTATGCATACATTTTTATGCATCCAGAGCCCCTTTCGAGTGATTTGTGTCTAAGGTATATGGGTGTGCGCATCTAAACCCCAAGCAACCAAGCCCCTTCGCCCCCGAAGGGGTTAGCCCACCACCACTTGCTTTCAGCTGTGCCACTTTCATCGAAACTTCATTCTTAACGCTTTTCAGAGCATCTTCCACACGATTGCTGATTGTTCTCTGACATGGAAGAAGGTCTTTTGCTTTCCTATTGGGATTGTTGATACTATAAAACAGGTTTTCCACAGAGTGAACAGAGTAAAACTCAAAAACTTACACGAAATTGCGGAAAGTATTGAGAAACGAAATGAAGCTTCTGTTTTCAACTACACTGAAAGACTGATTGGAGACGACAGCAGACTCAAGCAGGGATTCATTCAAATCATCTTGCAACACAGCGTTACCATTATGTAGTCGCAAATGATACCTTAACATGGTCGAAACTTCACCAGTCAAGTAAGAAAAGCATACTTTAAGCCGGTGGTTGCATTTTTCGGAGTGTAGAACGACAATCTTCTATGTTGCATATGACTGAACCAGTCGTGACTCCATTATCTAAGAAGTCATCAAAGCGATGACCATATTGCTTGCTTGACCATTTAGCTGCTGTTTGCCTCGTTCTTTTTTTTTCTTTCCCTCTAATTATATAAAACAGATTTTCCAAAACAGGTTTTCCAACCTATGAGAAATACCAGTGAATGACTGCACAGCATCTAACCACAAACTTTTTCTCGTCTCGCTTTCTGACTGAGAGGACTATCGTCACAGCTGCCTTCTTGAGCGTCCATTGAGTTTTCCAAAATGACAGATATATCTGAACTACTTTATGAAAGGCTAGTTGCAGCATAACAATATGAAAAACTAGAAAAACACAGGCGGTTAATGCCGAAACTTAAAAAAGAGCAAAAAAAAAACGGCAAAATGTTCTCTCGAGAAATTTTGCCGTTCTTTACCGTTCTGAAATAAAAACGAAACGCCAAGGAAATTTTGCCGTTCTCTTGTCGTTTCGCCGCTTTTGCGTTCCATATTTTTTTGTGTTTAATTTTTGTCTATTAGATTTGTTAGGAAAGCAAGTAAGTCGGATAAGAGAGCGGGTAAGGCTACCTGTAGAGTGGGTAAAAGTACCTGGAGAGCCTGAAGAGGTACCTGGAGAGCATGTAAAGGTACCTACAGAAAATTTATCTGCAGGTAAATTTATCTGCAGGTAAATTCAATGTTAATGCAAATTTTAATAGAGATTTGTCTTTGTACGGATTAATTTTCTATTTCAAGCTACAGACTTTTGTGACCTTATTAATTTATACTTCATCCTCTTGAGCAGTTGTCTCTTCTCATTTTTTTAAATCCAGGCAATTGAATTAGGCTTAATTTTTTGGATGAAGCTTTTTATGCATTTTACTGGACTCAAGTATGCGTCATGCTCCAGTCTGAGTGCTTCGACAATGGTAAATAATTGAAGTGCTTAGACTCGAGTATGTTCATAGTTGAGTATCATCAATAGAGTATGAATGAGTCGAGGTGTGTCGGTTAGGCCGCGATTCATAATTTGATCTCATTTGACTGTATAACCTTATCCCGAAATTTTTCGTGTTTGTTTGTTTAATTGATCTGCAGGAGAGTGTGTAGGGGTGCCTGGAGAGTGAGTGAGGGTACCTGGAGAGTGGGTAGGGGTGCCTGGAAAGTGAGTGAGAGTACCTGAAAAGTATGTAAGTGTGCCTGGAGAGCGGGTAGGTGGCCCTGGAGATTGGGTGTTGGTAGGGGTACCATGGAAGTGAGTAGGTGTACCAGGAGAGTGAGTAAGTGTGCCAGGAGAGTGTGTAGGAGTACCATAAGAGTGAGTAGCGATGTCTGGAGATTAAGTAAGAGTATCCGGAGAGTGAGTGGAAGTACCCTTACTTAATCTTCAGACATCGCTACCCATAGCTGATAACTGTTGAGGTTATCTTATTTGTGATTTTTGTAATATTATTTTATGCCTTGACAGATGCCAGGGTATCCGCCGGTGTCAAGGGTTCCTGAGTCAGAAAAATGGGCAAGCGTGCCAGGAGAGTGAGAAGTCATGCTGGAAGAGTGGTGAGTAAGCGGGTGCGCCAGGAAAGTGGGGTAAGTACGCTTGGCTAACTGATTTTGTTAGTCACCAATGTAATTGGGGTAATTTAGACCTATTTAATAAATATAATAGCTCTTGCTGATTATATGAAAGAGATAGTGTGCTTTAGAAAGCTTTAATTTCTGAGTTAAATTTTGATCTTTTTCGAGTTAAAGAGAGCTTTGAGATACGGTGCATCAAGCAGTGTGGCCGCGAGCAGGGGCCCGCAGCAGGCGGGCCCAACGTGAGCTAGTGTTCCCGATATTACGGTATAGGTCCCTTACGTGTAAGCTGAAGAGCAAAGATGAGCAACATTGGCGCTACATTGGTAGAAGAGATCCTCAGTGGGAACTTATTGGGTTGGGGGCGGGTTTTTCACTTATTTAAAATAGTGTTTAAACGACTCCTAAGTAATATTTATATGCTTAAAACGATAAGAAAGTCAACTTCTAACATTTTTCCACACAAAAAATGGTATTTTTGGAAAAATTTTTTTTGACTTTTTGCCTTGGGGACCAAGGCAAATTCCTTGTATTAAGTATTCGACCCCGTTTTGGTCACTGGAGCTGGGCAAAAAGAGTCTCTTTATGCATTTGTAATCAAGAGTCTTGCTCGGAATTATGTCTAAGGTAAGTGAGTGCGCGCATCTCTAACCAACCAAGCCCCCTGCGCCCCTTCGGGGCGCAGGGGCTTGGTTGCTTGGGATGAGATGCGCACACCCACATACCTTAGACGCAAATCACTCGTAAGTTACTCTGGATGCATAAAAATGTATGCATACCAGAGTTTCTTTATGCGGTAGGCCCCAGTATTCAAAACTATGTTCAAATGCCATCTTTTTTGGTATCCAGGTACCCTTTCAGGTTTGATTGCCTTGGGGGACCAGGGCAAAAGTCGAATTTCAGTCAAAAAAATTTTTTTTTCTAAAAATCTATTTTTGTGTGGAAAAATGTTAGAAGTTGACTTTCTTATCGTTTTAAGCATATAAATATTACTTAGGAGTCGTTTAAACACTATTTTTAAATAAGTGAAAAACCCGCCCCCCCCCCAACCCAATAAGTGCCCCTCAGTGAAGCAAGTATCAAAGAGTATTGATCCTTCACTGCCGAGTAAAATATGACTTTTGCCGCACTAGTATACTTTTATGTTATTATCTTGTCAAATAAATGTGTCAATGGTTGTGCTTGTGCAGTTAGTTCCGTCGAAATGAAGTGGTTATGTTACATAACTTAGGTAGTATTGGTGCCGCTCATAGTCGTGACTCGTTTTGGTTCCTGACTTCTATTTTATCTGTTTGGCTAAATGAATCACCTCTGACTCGGTTATTTTCTACCTGCGCAGAATTTTACAAAGAAAAAGAGTCGACCAAAACATGCAGAGCATCATAAAACATGTATCGAAAATATCTTGGCCCGATTTGAACTTCGGGTTTTCAAGTCGAACACTCGAAAATTAGAAGTTTGACAACCCTATTGATATACTGTTTCGCTCCTCCAATTAGAACTTGCTTTGAGAAGAAGTTATTAGGCGAATCTGTGACATCATTGATCGGAATTTAAGAACAGCTTTCCCTTCTTGACGCCTGAATAAAACGGCGTAAATACCACCGGAATGATTTACTGTGAAACTAAATGGATTTACCACAAAAATTACTGCCCATCTCATTCACTGACCGGAGAAAGCAAAACAGCACCACCCGGATAGCACACCCAAAATCCCACATGATCAGCAAAAGCGCGCTTGAAGACGACCTAAAAAGAACGAACAAAAGAAAATAAATGGACGGCAAATAAGCTTAAAAAAACTAATCTAATGCAAGTCCGCGTAATATCAGCTAATCCTCGCAATGCTAAAGCACTTCCTACAAATCCGTGCTTCCGAGCCTCCTGTAAATAAAACATGAAACTAGATCAAGCCATATATTCTAAACCAAAAACAAGTGCCTTAGATGCAAAAATAGCAGGCCAAAAAATAATTTGCTTAGAAAGCAAAAAAATATTTATTTAAAAAAACATTTCGTGGTGAAATTCCACTTGTAGGATTGGGCCCCGTGAATTCAAATTGCAGCATTTGAATTTGACTGCGTGAACATGCTCCTTTAAGTAATAATTTTGCTATAAGAGAACTAGAAAAGTAATTTTAAAAGGGATAAAGGGCTGTATAGGGAGCATAGTGGCCGCGCTTCATGAAATTTGGATGGCGTCCCGTCTCCGTCTTAGACGTTTTTGACCGGCCGTCCAACCGGCCATCCGAAATTTTTCTCTTACGGCCGGCCGTCCAATATTTCGCCGTGTTGCTGAAAATTCCGCCGGCCGTCTGCAGGCCGTCCGACTGAAATTTTCTAACGCCGCCGTCCGCCGCCTAATTAGTGAAAAAATTTCTGTGACAAATTTTTTAGTTAAAAAATTGATTTTTATTGAAATAATTGAGCAACTTAAAATATATATTTCGAGTTATATGTCAGCAGTGTTCGAGACTTCAGCAGTTTTCGTTAATACCCACTCTTCTTCCTTCCGCATGCATTGTCATTATGGAAAATATTATTTCAGCAGAACCAGACGAAGCAGGAATTATCAAAATATCGATTGATAATTTTGTTATCGGCCCATCTGGCTAAATTTCTTGTTGTTTTAGAAAAAAAGTTAGTGTCTTTACCTCGTTTGTCCAAAAAGTCGCTTCTTTTTGTTACCAGCTTCTCGAACGTAGCAATGGAATACATACTCTACGAGGTCATTGGTAGATTCTGTTGAGTCTTTGCGGAAAGGAAGGAGAGATATTGAACCAGCAAGAGAGAGAGAAGAGCACACAACTAGCTTATTGCTTTATTCCACTAACGACTGATTTGAAGGGTAGGATGGCACAGAATCAAAAATTTTTGGATTTTAGCTCTAACTAAATTTTTTTTTCTGTGATAAGTTAAAGGTAAGCCTAGAATCTTGGCTCCAGATCAAGCGGAAGGCTTGCATTTCTTTGATAACGGTTGAGTCAAATCCCACCACGAATGCTTGGTTGATATCTTTCGGCACAAACAGACAAGAATTTGCATACTCGCGAAGGTCATCCAGAGTCCCAATTGCTTTTTCAGCTTTGCCTTTCTCATAGTAGTTCAATCACTTACTTGCCTCATTGTAGGAAGCACCTTTCTCTCTTTCTGCAAACACATTGCTATATTATAGGCAGTTTGAGAAGTTGTAAATTTCTACTTGGAGCATTCTGGTAATAATCAACGGCGTGTAGTAAGCGTGTTTTTGCATCAATTTTTTGTTGAAAGCTGACATTGCGGATGGTTTAATCTCTGAATGTTGGTGCTTGCCTTTGCTGCGCTCGACCAGGACGATGAGAGAGTCATGTGGTTTGCGAATACGGAGTTTCATCGAACAATTGTAGTTCTTCTTGCGGCTGTATTAGCAGACATAATTTTGAGTAACATAATTGACTCCATCTTTAGTTTCATCCCTGGAAAAAATAATTTAACATCATCAATAAGTAGACCAGAGACTTACAGCTTCCATTTTGTCTTTTGCTGTGACAGCCAAGTCTCCAATGAATTATCTGACTCCAATTCTTTGATTTGCTCATAAGTAGCGTTTCTCCCTCTGCTTTTCGGAACTGCATTTACCAGCTGCGACACTTTCGTTTTGCTTTGATTATAGGTATTTCTAAAAGCAAAACTGTGACAAGGTATCAAAATAAAAACTAGTAGGTCAACAATTTCCATCGCATCAAACTACCGTATTCACTCTATTAACTCCCCACCCTCTGATAACTCACCACCCTCTAATAACTCCCCACTCCCTGAGCATTGTTAAAAAATAACTCCCCACCCTCTAATAACTCCCAACCCTGTAATAATCTTCCATACTTAATTCCTTGGGTTAGCATTTTTATACATAAGTATTTAAACAAACTAATCAACAAACTTGAAAAAATCATCATCATTCAAATCTCTCAAGTTTTGTTCTGTGATTTTTCCTTCTTTCCTTCAAGTCCATCTTCTTCATAATCCTTGCGCCCATCACTCACTAAGTTCTGTGCCCTTATGTTACGGAGGATGTGCAGTCCCTTCGTGCAACAATTTCATTGGTTTCAAGCAGGTTATTTGGTCATCGTCTGTCAAAAATATGTATTTTTGAGATTTCGTATCAAATCTTTTTTATTTTGGAATTTAAACTTTGATTATTTGCATCTCCTCCTTTCCCACACTATAGCTGGATGTGGAGGAGATATATTTTGTGTTGTAATAATCGCCGAAGAGCTTGCTATAAGCTTTTCAGTCTGTGTAGAAAACAGATTTTTGCTCTATAATTTTTGTCTGAAATAAAGTTTTAGTAAAATTGCTCTTGAAAATTAGCTCCTATCCCGCTATATTTTCTCGACATGGGGCCGATCACTAATAGACGAGCCAATCTAAACTACTTATTTCTACTTGATCAAGAAGTATTTGACCAAGAAGACCAGCAAAAACAGATCCTCTACTCCGCTGCTCTGCCATCATCAAAATTGGTTGGACAAGTGGATTGGCAAAGTAAGTTCTATTTGCCAAAGAGCAGTTAGAATTGAAGTAGAAAGTGAAAAAAGTGCGTGTTTCTCTGCTAACTGAGTTCAGCCGCAATAACTTCCATCAACATCTACATTTTACCCCCCCCCCCCCCCCCCCCCCTACTGGTCGCACTTGTTTCTACATTGAGACAAGTGCGTTTAGTTGGCTTTAGGTCCCTCAAACTTCTCCTCCGGCAAGCGCGGGAGGAGATCTACCTAGTTTGACACCTATTTGTCGCACAGTAGGTGTCCAAGATGTCAGGAGCTCTACGACGCCTAATAGGGCCTGCAAACACCCGGCTCAGAACAGCACTAGATGTGCTGCCCAGAAATTTCTCTTTGGCTGCCGACCCAACTCTTGCTGAAATTGAAGACAGCCTTCTTGTGGTCAACAACCATCTCAACAAAATTAGCAAAATTGTGGAGTCCATGGAAAGCTACCAAAGCGAATGGCTTCAATTGATAATCACAGCTTCCAAGGACAAAGCAGCGGCAGAAGAGAAGCTTTTTGAAGAATTCTCTACCAGCAATAATTTTGTGGAGATATATTGGAGAAGCTAATGAAGCTATTGCCATGCTTACCTCTCTCAAAGAAGAAAAACTCATTCAAATGAAGAGAGCAACCCCAGCATACCTGCGAATCCCGAATACAGTGCTACAGTCACCCTTCCCAATTGGAGCTCATGAAATTTGGAGGAAATCCTGTAGAATGGGAGCCATTTTGGGATCAGTTCTCAGCTGCAGTGGACTCCAAAAATTTGCCACCCGTCCAGAAGTTGGCCTACCTAAACTCCTGCTTAACTGACAATGCACTGGCCAAAGTAAGAGGATATGCGGTTGTTGAACGTAACTACACAACCGTAGTAGATGTGCTAAAGAAGAGCTTTGGAAACAAAGCAGTTGCCACCAGCCTCCTCCACAGCCAACTCAGAGACTTAAAAGCAGGAAATGGTGACACCAAAGCCTTGCGCCTGTTCAATAATGAACTTGAACGCATCCTGTTGCAGATGAGCCAGCTGGGTGAAGACTCCAACAGCCCCTTTGTTGTAGCTCTCGTTGAATCCAAAATGCCAAGAGGAGTTATGACAGAAATCTGTCGGAAAAAAGAAGGCATTGCAGACTGGAATATACAGGCTCTGAAGGCAGCAATTGACAGTTTGATCAATTTGAGAGAGGAAGTGGATCGAACTTGTGGACCATATGTAAAACCACAGAAGGGAGACAGGCCAGCAAAGGACAACAAAAGTTCAGCCAACTCACCAACTTCTTCTTTTGCCACTACAACAAAAGAAAGCAAAGAGAAGAGCGCAGCAAAATCAAAGGAAGGCAAGGAGTCAGCTACTCCTTATGAAAAGGCAGGTAACCAAAGAAGAAGAAGTTCCCTTGCACCTTTTGCGATGGTGACCACAACAGGCTGGATTGCAGTACATATGCAACTGCACAAGCTCGCCTTGGTAAGGCCAGAGAAAAAGGCCTGTGTGACAGATGTCTCTACCCTTTGGAGAAGCACAAAGGAGAGTGCAGAGCTAGAGACTGCCTGGTGTGCGATGAGAGACATCACTTCACTCTCTGCCCCAACAGAAAGACAGACAGCCAGAAGAGCAGCAATTTGACCAGCCTGCTCACTAACAAAAGCAGAGCAACTATTTTGGGAGCAGTCAAGGCTACCATCTCCAACCCCACATAAGCCACACATATCGACTGAAGTTTGGGTGCTGCTCGACTCCTGCAGTGAAGCTGAGTTTGTGGCGACGTCTGCCGTCGAGAGGCTTCAACTAAAGTTGAAAAAGAAAGATGACCTCACTCTTCATGTTTGTGGTGAGACAAAGGCTAACCAGCTGACATCTTATGTAGTACCAGTCAACTTGCATCTCAAAAATGGAGCCACCATTCACATAAATGCCAACACTCTAGACCACATCACAGCTGGAATTCAACATGTGACAGTAGATCAAGAAGACAGCGATCTACTCAGCTCCAGCCCGATTGAAGTTGAGATGTTAATTGGAGTTGCCTACTACTACCAGCTCATGGATTGGAAAATGCCAAAAAAGATGCCAAGTGGTCTCTACAAATTGAAACAAAGTTAGGTCCAATGCTGACAGGAGAAGGTGCCTTTACCAAACACAAAAAAGGCACATCATCATTTGTCAACTTCAGTGCAGAAAAATCAACAAATGAAGTGCTAGAGCAGTTTTGGCAGCTGGAAAACCTAGGAATTTCAGAAGATCCAGCTGAAAATGATGACGAGACAGCCATGGAGCTCTTCCAAAAATCAATCAACTTCAAAGACGGACGCTACTGTGTTAGATGGCCATGGAAAACTAATGCTCCACCACTCCATCCAACTACAAAATTGCCTTGAGCCGCCTACACTCCACTTGGAAAACTGTGAATGAAGCAAACCGGCTACACGACTACAACGAAGTTATCCAAATCAGCTCAGCAAAAATATGATTGAGCCAGCGCCAACACAAGCACATGGCTCAGTGGTGATACACTACCTTCCGCATTTTGCAGTGATCACTCCAGGAAAATCTACTAAGCTCAGAATTGTCTTCGATGCCCAAACTAAAGCTAGCAAATCTTCACCTAGTCTCAATGACCAAATCTTCAGGGGTCCCGTGCTACTACCAGGTTTAGCTGAAATCCTGCTGCGTTTTCGCAGACCAGCTATTGCAGTGCTTGGTGATATTGAGAAAGCATTTTTGCAAATAATGCTCGCAGAAGAAGACAGAGACTCCACTCGATTCCTGTGGCTCAAAGACTACCAAAAGCCGCCATCACCGGACAACATCTGCATCTACCGCTATACTAGAGTGGTTGGTGTTCAATGCCTCACCGTTTCTGCTATCAGCTACCATCAACCATCACCTTCACAACTACCCAGTCCCGCTGGCTCAAGAAATTGAAGAAAACACTTACGTTGACAATGTGTTTATGCCAGCCTCAACAGTAGAAGAAGCTCTGAAGAAATACACAAAATCTAAAGAAATTTTTTCTGCTGCGCAAATGAAGCTGAGAGATTTTATCAGCAACAACTCAGAAGTAAACTCCAAATTTGAAGAAGAAGATCGTATGAACATGCAATCTTATGAAAGTGGAACACCAAAGAAGTAGTCAAGGTGCTCGGCGTCAAATGGAACCTCAAATTTGACAATCTTTTTGTAGAGCTCAAGCAAACATTCAACAGTCCACTAACAAAACGACAAGTTCTGCACATCATTGCGTCAATTTATGACCCCATGGGATGGCTGGCTCCAATGCTAGTACCTGCTAAGGCCTTCCTTCAACAGCTTTGGGCTGAAAAAGTTAGTTGGGATGTAGAACTGAGTCAAAAAACAAGAAGAGAGTGGTCCTCCATCACTGAAGAATGGGAAAACACTGCTCTAACAGTGCCAAGAAGAATAGGCATAGCAGAAGATGAAGACTACACACTTCATTGCTTTGTAGATGCCTCGAAGACAGCCTTCGCGGCAGCAGTTTACTACCTAGCTAGTGGAGGCAACCACCCCCATCTGTTTTTTTTCAAAATAGAATCACCCCTCCCAAGCCAATCACTATCCCTCGGCTTGAGCTAATGGCTATTGTGCTGGGCAGCAAATTGGTCACAACGGTCAGCAACGCCTTCAAAAAAGAGCCAATCAGAAAAGTGCTTTGGTCTGATAGTTCCTGTTGCTTGCATTGGATACTCGGAGAAGAAGAAAATCAGAAAAGATTTATTGCAAACCGAGTCAAGCAAATAAAGGCCAACCAGGACTTAGAATTTCGTCATGTGCCAGGGGAGCACAATCCAGCAGATCTCTCATCAAGGGGCTGCACGCCAAACACACTCATTAGCAGTAAAGTTTGGTGGAGGGACCGGAGTGGTTGCTAAAAGAAGATTTGTGGCCACCAAACATAGAAGTTACAGAAAAGGCAAAATTTGAAGAGAACCACGAAGTCAATTCACTGCTTGCTAAGCCAGCTCTACCAGAAGCTATTTTTGAGTTTGCGAAAATGAGCAGTTGGTCAAAGAGTACCAGAGTTGCTGCCTATGCACTGAGATTTATTGCAACTTGCCGCAAAAACAAACCACATAGCAATAGCCTCACAACTCCTGAACATATAAATGGTGAAAGGGCACTCCTCCAACAGATACAGCAACAACACCCCCCAACTGGCGAGCACATCTACAATTTTGGCCTGAAAGAAGACAGCAAAGGCATTTTGAGATGCTATGGAGGGCGTTTGAAGTTTGCAGATGTGATGCCAAATCCAATCTACCTGCCAGGCAAAGTTAGCGGAGTAGATCTCCTTATCCTCCACATCCACAAACAGCTATGCCATGGAGGTGTTCAGCAAACACTGTGTGAGTTACGGCGACACTTCTGGTTACCAAGAGGACGTCAAATTGTTGGCCAAATAATTAGAAGTTGTAGAGGATGCCGACGAGAGACCGCTGCTCCATACCAAACTCCACCATTTCCAAACTACCCAGTTGAAAGAGTAAAAAGAAGCTACCCTTTCGAAAATTGTGCTCTGGACTATTTTGGACCAATCAGAGTCAAAATTGGAGCCGAAACCACCAAAATATGGATTGCTTTACTTACCTGCTACTCCACCCGAGCCATACACCTTGAGTATGTAGCTTCAGCATCAACCTACTCCTGCATCAACGCCTTGAGAAGATTTGTGGCACGAAGAGGACGTCCTAACAAAATCTTGTCAGACAATGCAACTCACTTTCACCTTGCTCAAAAAACATTGGAGATAGTCTACAAGGAAGACCAAGAGACTCAGTTAGTCAAATATCTGGCTAGTGAAAAAATTTTGTGGACCTTTACGCCAGAATTTGCACCATGGATGCGAGGACTTGTTGAAAGATTGGTTGGAGTCGTAAAGCCAGCCTTCAAACGTAGTATTGGAAGAAAACTTCTATCTTTGGAAGAGCTGCTCACACATATGACAGAAGTCGAGACAGTGGTTAATTGCAGACCACTCACCTACATCAACGAAGATCCACACCCAGTGCTCAGACCAATTGATTTCATCCAACCAGGATGCTCACCCGGATTTCCAGTGCTGAGTGAGAGTGAAGACCCAGAATACCTACCTCCAGATGCTGATTCTGCTGAAAAGATGAAGAGCAAATTAGAGGCTACAACAAAAATGCTCGACCAGTTTTGGCTGCTTTGGAAAGAAGACTATCTGACAGCTCTCAGGGAGCAAACTCAAAGAAGCATGAATGTGAGAGGCCAAAGTCTTCTAACACCACAAATAGGTGATGTGGTCATAATAAAAGATGAGGTGCCACGAGCTCAATGGAAATTAGGAAAATCACTGAACTGGTGAAATCAGAAGACGGAGAAATCCGTTCAGCAAAAGCAAGAACAGCAGATCGAACACTTACTCGACCACTATCTCGACTATACCCAATTGAAGTGCCAACAAAAAACAAAGAACCAACAGCAGCAGCTGTTAGCCTAGTGTCTATAAAACCAGCTAAATTTACAACCAAGCAGCTGCCCTTTTTCTTGATGCTGCTAATGATCTGTGGAAAAATGTGTGAAGGGCAAAATTCCACGATCTGCCCGGCTAATATAAAAGAGCAAGGAAGGCTAGTTTACCACTCAACAGTGTGTGGTCAAACTACAGAGGACGTCTACAGCATCAAAGCAACCAACCAATATTGCTGGCTACCTCGCGTTGGAGGGCAGTGCCATCCATGCCCAAAGTGGGCTGACGGATGCTCACATTATAATGGCCGAGCGACTTCAAACTCAACTACAAGATATCAGCCAACCAATGAGATGATTCAGTGGAGCAAACCATCTGTTTGCAGCTGGAACAAAGACCCAAGATGTTCCTCCATTCCTACAGCTGAAAAATTCAACCAAATAATGCTGCACGACAACAGTACTCATCTCGTCACTGCACTCAAAATAGTAGTCAGAGAAGCTTTGCCCGAAGACCGGCTTTGCTCTGGAGGTGGTGAGCTGAATTATGGAACAAGAAGAATACTGTAAAGTATATCAGTGCCATCAAAATGCCACACGTTTTTGCTATTTTACACAGAAAGAAGCCACTTTTGCAATCTTGCCAACAGCAAAAAACGAGCATGATTTTGTGAGCATAAAGGCTTGGGGTGTGCAGCTGACAACATTTTATGACTACCCTAACACCGATGAAAGCTGCTCCAAATGTGCTTTAGCCTGCAAATCAGGTGGTCTGTTAGCAACAGCTGTTGAGGCCAGTTTTCTGGAAGTGTGCACAGGACCATTTTGTTTCAAGAAAAAGCAACCAGTCGGTGATCAATACATCCCACTGCCTAAGCACATTCTACTGAGAGAGCACACAGCAGTACTCAGAGCGTGGTATAATGGTCAACAATCGCTTCCAAAAACTACACCTGCCAACCAACGGACCCGTGTGATCTAATAAAGTGCCAAATTTGCTGGGAGGTCCTTGGTAATCCTACCTGCAAACCACTAAAAACCATGGCTATAATAATTGCAGTTATTGTCAGCACCATATGCATAACCTATACAGTACAATCTCTAGCTAGAAAGTGGTGGCAGTGCACAAAGGGCAGTAAAAATGACAGCGCATCCAACATTCAACCAACAAAAGAAGAAAGAGGTCAAATAGAACGAAAAGTGCATTTCCAGAGAAACTCAACCAAAAGAAGAAGCTACAGTTTTCCCCATCACGAGTAGCCCTAACCGCTCTACTATTGGCTCCTTTGCTAGTGCCTGCTTAGAATATGAAGCCATCCAATCAGTAGAAGAGAGATGTGTAAAAGAAAAGGGCCAAATCACATGCAACTTTGAACACAGCAGCTTCCTGACACTGAATACCATCGGACATGAAGCCTGCTTTCTGCTGAAAGGACCAGAAAATGAGCATGTTGGAATCCTACGCATAGAACTTAGGCAGATTCTGTACAAGTGCCACAAAACATCACACTATTGGACAAGAAACCATATCATAGAAGTACAAAGTGTGAAGAGATGTCCACAGCAAGGCTCATGCCAACAAGGCAAGTGCGCAGCTATGAAAACCAATGAACAGATACCTGAGATTGGTGAGAGAATCAACAGCCTCCCAGGAAATACATACTGCAAAGAAGGTTGCGGCTGCTGGTTGTGCGGGTGTTTCTTCTGCAGTCCAGGGTGTCTGTTTTTTCGAGAATATGCCTTGCCCAGAAAAGACCAGATGCCCTATAAAGTATGTAGCTGTGCTTCCTTCAAACCAGAGGTAGTGCTAAAACTTACCCTTTCTCTGTCCACAGCACAATCTAATTCCACAGAAGTGCAACTAAGCCCAGGTGAAACAATAAAATGGAATGATATGAAAGTCTCAATTGCCATGCCAAGAGTAGAACCAATAACAACGCTGACTTCGAAAACATACTTCCTGCTGCATGAAAATGGTGGGGCACTGCTAAATAACCCAGAAGACATCCCACTGAAGTGCGCAACGAAAGAGGCAGCACAACAATTCAAATGCTACTTAAAAAGGTCTACTTGCAAGTGCGAAGCCCATGAAGAAACAGTATCTTGTTTTTGTCCTGCAAAACCACTGAAAAATATTTTGAGGGATGACTCGTTGCCACTTCAAACCCCAGCAGTGACCATCTATGCAAAAAACAATACCCTAAAAGCAGTGGTAGAGAATGGAGGCACAGTGGATGTTCATCTGCATATGAAAACCAGAATATCTCTGCTATCGGCTACCACAACATGCCATCTCCAACCCCTGCAGCTCACTGGATGCTACTCTTGCGGCACTGGAGCACTGCTAGAATACAAATGCACAACCAAAAATGATGAAGAATTATTGGGTCAAGCAAGATGTGGCTCAGTAAAATTTATGGTGATGTGTGGAAGTGAAGATAGAAAAACCCTCAAACTGAGCCTCGAAAACTCCAAAGTTGACATGCAGTGTGAGCTAGAATGCTCAGGTGGAAAAACAAGCTTTGCCCTAAAAAGCCAACTGCTCTACATTCAAGAAGAAATCCAACAGGAAAACGGTGGACAGCTTCTGGCAACAGTCAAGTATACTCCAGCTCAATTGATTGGTATGGATTGGGGTTGTGGTTGATGCAGTGGCCAAATTGGGCTATAGTTGGTGGAGCAGTACTCACAATCGTTGTTGGACCTGGATTGTGCGTGTGCGTTGTACACTGCCAAATAGCAATTGGAGCCAGGATCGGAAAAATATTTAGAAAGAAAAAATAGCCATTTTGTTAAAAACTTTGTTTTTTTTGTCTCTCGGCAGTGTCAAAAATATGTATTTTTGAGATTTCGTATCAAATCTTTTTTATATTTTGGAATTTAAACTTTGATTATTTTGCATCTCCTCCTTTCCCACACTATAGCTGGATGTGGAGGAGATATATTGTGTTGTAATAATCGGCCGAAGAGCTTGCTATAAGCTTTTCAGTCTGTGTAGAAAACAGATTTTTGCTCTATAATTTTTTGTCTGAAATAAAGTTTTAGTAAAATTGCTCTTGAAAATTAGCTCCTATCCGCTATATTTTCTCGACATCGTCAGATCAGTCGGTTGCTGTTGTGTGATTACACAGGCTGGAAAGCAAACAAAATCCACAATTTGGATCCAAACCAAACACAAAACCAACCTCTGAACGATTTCAAGATTATTTCTTCGCTGATTTCTTGCCATGCCCTATCCACCCAGTCCAAGACGAGCTCCACTGCAGGCGATTTTGGTTGCCTCCTTTAATAAATCTTTTTGAACGTCATTCGTCATCCAAGTGGTGTAGTACTGCCGGATCCTCTCTCTCAGCGGCTTGTTCCAACTCACGTCCGGTGCCTGAACCGCAAAACACAACCAACATATAAAACCAAATACTAACCTGTATGAACTTTTTGCAGCCTACAGGATAAGGACCGCCTCTACTCCAAGCTCCTTTAGGACTTCCATCGTTTCTGCTGATTTGTGACTTGCGAAGGCGTCCCACACCAGTATTCGTTTGTTTTTGAAGACACCGCTACCTTTGATCACCTGCCTAAGATAGTCGGTTGTTGTGAGATCATTCATCCAGAAGCCAGAAGGAATTGGAGAAACAAATAAATGGAAATGGCGCGACAAATAATGGCGCGACAAATAATGGCGCAACAAAATTTTTTTTTTTTGGTACTAAATAAGTTCAAACAACAATTTTGTTAAAAATGACTCCCCACCTCCAATAACTCCCCCACCTCCAATAACTCACCACCCTCTAATAACTCCCACCCCTAGAAGAGGTTGAAAAATAACTCCGCATGGGAGTTAATAGAGTGAATACGGTATACATGATTTGCTGCAAAATTACGAGAATTCTGCAAAATTACGAGATTTCTGCAAAATTACGAGATTTTGCTGCAAACAAAATTAGCTGCAAAATTACGAGAATTAGCTGCGAAATTCCGTTTCACCCAAAAATGCCCTCAAAATCCAGATGCAATAGAATACTGATCAACCTTTTTTCGATGTTCTTCCCTTTTAAACTGTGTAAACTGGATAAGTACCGGAATATCGAAAGCGCATATTATAGGGAAAAAATCGAAGTAATACGAACCTTGATAACATTTCAGAAAAAGTTAGGTGGCCTCAGATGTGGCCTCAAAAGCCACTTTTTGCCAACCCTGGCCGAAAGACAATTGAAATCTGGCTTGCGAAATTATTTGAAAGCATTTTCTGGCTAATCTGCGAAAGATCGAATATTATTGAATTGAAAAGAATATCAAGGGGACAAAGGCAATATCTTCACATAAAAACAACAGCTGCAGTAGTGTCGGAAATTCAACCTACCAATAACTAGTGGATACCCCAAACTCAGAGATCCTTTGGTAATCAACGAGCCAACCGCAGCTATGACCAATGAAACAAACGCACAAACAAGTAGCAGCGTAAACACTAAATAAAAAAAAATGTTTTCGACCATTTTGACAAATTAGTTGAAAAAGATACAAACCCAGAGTCCAAGACCAGTATAACTCTATGCCTTCCACCAACTGCGAGAGAAACTTTTCATTGATTCTCTGATTTTGGGCAACAACAAAGATTTTCCTGATCCCCACTTGGAATACAAGCCGACGGTGAGGGAAGTGAGAGGTTAGGCTCACAAACCACATCTGAAATTTTGACTCTTTATTCACTTGGTTCAATAAATGTTGATTACCGGCCAGCACATCACTGTAAGCATCATATCCCAGCAAGTTTTTCAAATCGATATCGGTTCCAATGGGCCGAATATGGTGGGAAGAATGGGATGATCGCTCTCTCTGGTCTATGGAGTAGGGAGTTTCTCCCAATTTATTGGGTCTGAAATAATACAGGGCATTTCAAGAAAGTTTTTTTTTCAAATAGCCATAAGTTACGGCTATCAAATTTCGAGATTTACCCCTTTCAAAAATAAAATATTGTTCACTCAAGGTTTTGCTTTCTTAGAGGAAAAAATATTAGTTTTAAGAAACGATCAGCTTCAGATTTCATTAACCATAAATTCTGTATTAAGTGCCCACTCTCTAATAAGCGCCCATGTCCGACTTTGAGGACTTATATCTCAGCCTAGAATAAATATTTGCAAAGCTGTTATTTGCGTTTTCTCAACTCCCACGAGCTCTATCGATTACAATTTTTTCGTTTTGGATTTTCACCCGAAAATTTCGAGATTGACCCCAAAATTTCCAGATTTTCGGGGATTTGAAAAATAAGCGCCCATGGGCGCTTAAAGGACCCTGTCTCTTCTTATCATGGCAATTTGAAAGATTTGAATGCGCGCGGAACACACATTTTGTCAATAATAATGCCGATTTTTTTTGTTTGCGCTGATTGTTTAGAAAATAAATTTGAAAATTTGTTCAACACTTAGAACCATTCACTAGTCGAGCCCAACGTCGCTTGACAATTCCAGATCGGACAATTTATCCGACTTGCACTGCTCCACAACTGTCACTGTGGTTATATCGAATAGAAAATGACCTTTTAAATTTAAAATGCAACTAAAAAATAATTCGAAAACATTATTGACAAAATCTATGGTCCCGCGCGCATTCAAACTTTTGAAATTGCCATGATGAGGAAGAGACAGGGTCTTTTAAAGGGAGGTTACATCTCTTGTCCGTATCTGGTCCCGCATGGAAATCGTTTAATTTAAATTCAAACATATTTGTAGGTTGCTGGTTTGAATTCCCCTGGCCACATACTTTGTTTTTTTTTCATATTTTGAAGATTGAGTTAAACACTATGTGTTCTAAGGCTCAAAATTATGAATTTATTGAATGGAGTCATTTCTAGGATAAATTTGTTATCATTAACACCTTAATTTTACGATTTAATGCATATCTTCTTCAAAATAAATCATTCTTACCTAGGTTCGGGCTTCAACTTAGCTCAAGTAGTCGTGCATCTCTGCGATTAATTATTTTGTGCTCCCAAGAGCCTTAGGATAATTTTGATACCGAATTCGGAAATAAAATGTTAAAAAAATAAAGTGTGCGGCCAGAGGGATTTAACCAGAAACCTACAAATGTGTTTAAACTTGAATTAAACGATTTCCATGCGGGACCAGATACGGACAAGAGATGTACAGTCGAGTCTCGATTTAACGATCACCCTGGGACCGACCCAGGTGATCGTTAAATCGAGAGTGATCGTTGAATTGAGGGTAATTTGACGGAATTTATTATTGAAGGGACCGATCCAGGTGATCGTTAAATCGAAGGTGATCGTTAAATCGGTGATCGTTAAATCGAGACTCGACTGTACCTCCCTTTAAAGGACAATGGTTTTTGCGTGCAGTGTCATGTGCAAAATTTGAATTGGCGGGGGACACTTCTCTTTCGTCTCAAACTTTACTCTTGGAGTCGTTTGAAATGACTCAAAAGAGTATAGTTCTAGACGAAAGAGAAGTGTTTCCCGCCAATTCAAATTTTGCACTTGTCGCTGCGCGCAAAAACCATGGTCCTTTAATAAAGAATATACGGTATGCTCTAGGCATATTCAGTGAGTCATCTATACTACATTAGCCAAGCTTGGACAAGTATACTTGGCCAAGAGTCTTGGCCAACACTTGGTCACCAACATGTTGCTCACCAATACTTGGCCAACATTCTTGGCCAATACTCTTCGCCAACACTTTGCAGTATCCGCTTTTTGCAGCAATTAGTCGTAAAATTTGCCCCTAGCCTCGCCTACCTCGCCTACCCTCGCCTATTTCGCCTACTATAACGTACACCTGACCTGGTCTACAGGGTGCACGTTTTATCAAAGTTTG
The DNA here is from genome assembly GCA_004194705.1 of Ditylenchus dipsaci. Taxonomy (NCBI): domain Eukaryota; kingdom Metazoa; phylum Nematoda; class Chromadorea; order Rhabditida; family Anguinidae; genus Ditylenchus; species Ditylenchus dipsaci. The sequence goes on along the minus strand of SADC01001318.1, from coordinate 687,469 downwards.
ACTGTAGAGATTCCACCTGAACACTTAACTATCCTATATGGCTACCTACCCACTCCAACTGGCCATTTACTTACCCTACCTGGCAGAAAAGTACGCTTGAACACAAAAATCCACCTTAAATCCAGGCTAAAATCCCCATCACCAATTTGGAGAGCAAGGAAAACATTTTTTAGAAGCAACTTGAGTTCAATAAAGTTGCAAGTGATATGGTTGTTTGTTGGGAAGTGTACTTCGGGGAAAAAGGAAAAATAATACTACGGAAAAAATAAGAAAAAGTTATGATTGAAAACTCTTGGTGACCAAGATTGGCCAAGCTTGTTCTGGATATTGGTCACTGACCAAAGCAATACTTTTTTGCTATGAAAGTGTTCATGACCAAGCTTGGCCAAGTATTGTTGACCAAGTATTGGCCAAGTATTGTGGCCAATCTTGGCCAACATTCTTGGCCAACCTTGGCCAATATTGGCCAAGGTAGTATAGATTCTCCCAGTGGATTTAGTGTACCCTACTTAAATCCCAAAGAGTACGATTTCAGTCAGAGTCTGGGCTTTAGAACATCCACATTTCATTCTCCCCATGAAATTTTCGCACCAGTAAATTTTTTACCGATAAAGAAGCTTTGAGTCACTGGGTTGACTAGTAGACTTTGAGTCAACTTTCTGGAACGTGCCCTCAACGCGAGGTGCAGAGCGTTATCACCTGCAAATCAATAGTACTTTTTACAAAGCCTTCCACACTACACTCACCTGACACATCAGTGGCGCTTATTTTGGCACCCATGTTGACCAAAAGCTGCACCAAGCTCACATCTCTGTTTTCACTGAAACCAGTTCCACCTTATACAATTTGTTCACAAAAAATAAAAAATAAACTGACCAGCCCTCAACAAAGAAGTCTCTCCATCCTTGTTTTTTCAGCTCCAAATTGGGTTTCTTTTCCAGCAGGGCAAGCACAATGTCCTGAAATTGAAAATAGTTAGGTGAGATTCTATAAGAATTTTTCCAAAAACTACGGTGTATGACTTGTCGATGGCCAAGTGGAGGGGTTCTGTTCTCAGAATCCTTGGCGTTCACGTCCGCATGTTTTTCCAACAGCTGAAAATTTTCGAATGAGCATTTTAAGAAAATGGACTAATACCAACCATGCGAACAAGTGTTAGGTTGCCAGATCTGACTGCGCCTGAGAATAAGGAAAATACCGTAATTACGTATTTACTCTAATTTAAGCCCCCCCCCTAATTCAAAATCGTGTTTTGGCATTGTGTTTTTGACCCACTTTTCGAATAGTTTTCTCAGGAAAGTATACCTCATTTTGTAGCTCATCTCACTGGCTACAAAATGACTGGTAACTTGCATGAAAGCAGTCTTCAAACAGTGGATCAAAAACGCAATACTTCAAACACGATTTGAACGAGGGCGAGGCTTAACACTAGAACGGTCGAGCGGCCACTTTGTGCAGTTAGAGTCAGTTTTCGACGCTGATTCCGAATATGGTCACAGAATTTGCTAATTCGTTGTTTTGAGGTGGTAAACACCCTTTGAATTTTGGACACCAAAAATCAGTAACAGCTCGATAGTTTTACTTGTTACTCGAGAAGTATTTAATCGTGAGTCAAGCTTGATAGCTTGTTTGAAAGCTGAAATTCCGGCCTTTCTAGCTGTATATTACACACGGTTGGTTGCAATAAAAGTGTGTTTTTTAAAGTCTTTTAAAACATATTCAAATTTTCAAATTTTAAACATCTAGAAAAAAGTGCTTGTATTTTTATTATAGAGACACCACTCAAAAATCGGATACGATAGGAAGAAAGAGCAGACAAAACTGGGTCTAGAACGTCTATTTAAAAAAAGTTCGTTAGTTATTTGCTTGGTAAATTTACATCAAACAAAATTGTTGCAAAATTCGAAAAAAATAAAACCGCGATTTGATCGAATTCAAATATTTTTATGCATCACAAATTTCAAAATACACAACAAAAATGCAACCAGAACATTTATTTGCAGTGATCACATTTAGAAACTTCTTTCTTTGACCGGTGAAGTTCGCAGTAAGGCCTATGGCATTTTGAGCATTCTTTTTGCATCTTTGTCGCAGGCGTAGCATCGTCCCTTGGCAAATATAAGCTTTGACTGACTTCTTGTTGTCATTGAGTGTAGCGTCGGGCGATCTTGACGAGCGGTCTCATCGCAGGATATACAAATGGTCTTCGTCACTGCATGCTTTTCACAAATTGGCTTTTGACAACTTCCACAGCTAATAATCTTTGACCCACGGATTGTTGATCTGCAGATGTAGCAATGCTCTTCTTCAAGCTTGGCGGATGAGACCATTTTCGCGTGAACGCTATAGATAGATGATAAATTTATACACATTTGGTCTAAATATACCTTGCATATAAGTTTGAGCATTGCTACATCTGCAGATCAACAATCCGTGGGTCAAAGATTATTAGCTGTGGAAGTTGTCAAAAGCCAATTTGTGAAAAGCATGCAGTGACGAAGACCATTTGTATATCCTGCGATGAGACCGCTCGTCAAGATCGCCCGACGCTACACTCAATGACAACAAGAAGTCAGTCAAAGCTTATATTTGCCAAGGGACGATGCTACGCCTGCGACAAAAGATGCCAAAAAGAATGCTCAAAATGCCATAGCCTTACTGCGAACTTCACCGGTCAAAGAAAGAAGTTTCTAAATGTGATCACTGCAAATAAATGTTCTGGTTGCATTTTTGTTGTGTATTTTGAAATTTGTGATGCATAAAAATATTTGAATTCGATCAAATCGCGGTTTTATTTTTTTCGAATTTTGCAACAATTTTGTTTGATGTAAATTTACCAAGCAAATAACTAACGAACTTTTTTTTAAATAGACGTTCTAGACCAGTTTTGTCTGCTCTTTCTTCCTATCGTATCCGATTTTTGAGTGGTGTCTCTATAATAAAAATACAAGCACTTTTTTCTAGATGTTTAAAATTTGAAAATTTGAATATGTTTTTAAAAGACTTTAAAAAACACACTTTTTATTGCAACCAACCCGTGTGTAATATACAGCTAGAAAGGCCGGAATTTCAGCTTTCAAACAAGCTATCAAGCTTGACTCACGATTAAATACTTCTCGAGTAACAAGTAAAACTATCGAGCTGTTACTGATTTTTGGTGTCCAAAATTCAAAGGGTGTTTACCACCTCAAAACAACGAATTAGCAAATTCTGTGACCATATTCGGAATCAGCGTCGAAAACTGACTCCAACTGCACAAAGTGGCCGCTCGACCGTTCTAGTGTTAAAGGAGGGGGAAAAGCTACTTAGGTTTGAAAAAGTGGCCTCCATGGCGCAGTGCGTAAGCGTTTGCGTTTTTTGGCCCAAAATGGTGTTGCAGGTTCGATCCCACGTGGTGGCATATAATTTACTTTGGCTTGTTTGACCAGTTCTAGGGTAATTTGGGTCGCTGATTTCGAATCTGGCGTCAAAAAAGTTTAATCATCTTAAATGACTCGTCAAACAATCCAAAATAAATAGCATGCCACCACGTGGATCGAACCTGAACACCATTTTGAACCAAAAAACGCAAACGCTTACGCACTGCGCCACCGAGGCCACTTTTTCAAGCCTAAGTAGCTTTTCCCCCTCCTTTAAATTAGAGTAAATACGGTATTTTATTTATTTGCAACAACCAATACCACCTTAGTGGTCCCTTAATATTCGAAAAATCATGTTTGTGAGGTTGTGTTTTTGAACCACTTTCTACGAGTGACTGCCTGTTTAGTTATCACTAAAATGAAGCCAGTAAGATGAGGTACAATTCGAGTGGTAGCTTGGGTTGAAGTCATTTGTAAAAAAACGGGTCAAAAACACAAAGCCATAAATGCAATTTTTAAGTAGGAGGTGTTGGTTAAAAGAGGTTCAACTGTAGTGAATCGAGGAAATACTTACTTGCTAGAATGGAATTTCCAAAACGATCAACAGTGTTGACAAACGCTGACGCGGATATCAGAGCTTGGGCAATCTCAGTGTAGCCTTCTCTGAAAAGGGTGTTCCTAATTTAGAGGCTGGCTTTGATTATTGGATATGGTCAACACCTCGATATCCACCTCTCACTCAATTCGGAACACATTTCTCAGTCAAATCAGCTTGTGAGAGGGAGGAAAGAGTTGGGCCATTTCAAACAGGCCAATAAAAAATGTTCCAAAAATTTTTGGGTTTCATGTGGGATCGGACTTGAGATCGTAGATAATTTCAATAACTTTTTCAAAATAAAACATTCTGACCTCGCTGCGATTCCAGGGCCGATAAGCCATTGTAGTCAACTGCATTCACATTGGGTTCGTGTATTAGTAACGCATGAACCACTTTGATGTGGTTTCCTTTGGTGGCCAACATTAGTGCGGTCATCCCTAAAAATATATTGGGTCGTGTCAAAAGTTCGGTCGTTTTATTTCAAAAGCAATATTTGTGGCGTTGTGTTTTTACCATAGATTTTTTTAACATTTTGCAAAAGTTTACCACTCATTTGTAGCTGAGAAACTTGGCTACAAAACGAGTGGTAAACTTTTGAAAAATGTTTAAAAAGTCTATGCTAAAAACACAACGCCACAAAATTGCTTTTGAAATAAAACGACCGAACTTTTGACACGACCTAATAATTTATATACCGTATTTCCTCTAATTGGGGCGGCAATTAGAAGCATGCAATTTTTTCAAACTTCAAGTGGTTCAAAACTCGTGTTTTATTTACTGTTTGAGCTGTGTAAAAAGTGCGTGTTAGGTTTTTGAAATCCCTCACGGGCACTTTTTAGACAGCTCGAACAATAAATGAAAACAGGATTTTCAGACCACTTGAAGTTAGGGGGGGGGCGGCAATTAGAGGAAACACGGTATCTATAACTTATAAGTAAAACAATTAGATTATGCTTTGTGTCTAGTCCTATTCTACATAAAAGTATCTCACCATACATACCAACCACATCCAAGCCGGCTCCAGCACTTAGCAGCTCCTCAACAATTTGCACATACCTTTTCTGGCGGCCCAAATTAGTGCTGTGCTTCCGAACTTGTCGCTGGAGTTGACTTGAGCTCCGCAAGATACCAATTTGTTGACAATCTGTGTGTAGCCTGAATATTATGGAAATATTCATTTATTGACCATGTTTCACTTTATAAGCTATATTTATTCCTTTCCAAAGAAGCGAAAAATTTAACATTTTAGCACGTTTCGAAAGCTTATAATTCGGAGTCCTCCCAAAACACCTCAAAATTATATTTTTAGATGTTATAGTACTTTTAACGTGCAGAAAACGTGTTTTTAGGACGCGACCAACTATTTTTGAATTTTTTTGACTTGTGGAATAAAGGTAAATCGTAATGGACAGTAACTGGATACCTTATTTGACACTACAGTCGAAACTCGTTATAACGCGCTTTTGGGGATTGGGCAAGTTACCTGGTTCGACACTTTTTTGACATCCATTTTTCAAGCTTATACCAGTTCTGTTTTGACGATCTGGTCCCAAATATTGCAAGGATTCCGATTTTGCCGATCATTTTTTGGACATACAAAATTTTATTCTCTAAAAAAGCAAAAACTCATTTAAAAAACAGGTTTTTTGTTAGATCGAGTAACGTTATATCGACTTTTTCCTTTTTTAGAAAAACAAATTTCTAATTTTCGTAAACCATCGGCAAAATCGGAATCCTCACGATATTTAGAACCAGACTGTAAAAAAAGAACTTGCAAAAAATTTCAAAAATCAGGTTGAAAAAAGTGTCGGACCCTAGGTGGAAACAAACTTCTGACCGTAAATTTACGTTGTATTGAGCGTCCTTATAACGAGTTTCGACTGTACTTGCATACGAGCATTCGAGAGCTATTAATGGTGCAGAAATTTTTATTGATGTATGTGAGGGGCTGTAGCTCAGTGGTACGTAAAACCGCAAGTGGTACCCCCCCCCCCCCTCCAAAGAGTATTTTTATCTAAGCGTCCTATTTTGGGTTCGCTTGATTTTTTAAGCTTTCTTTTTTGCAGTGTGTAGCGCGCCAACTTAGGCTTAGGCCTTAGGCTTAGATGAAAAAAGTATGCTTAGAGAAATATACTCTTTGCAGACGGGGGGGGGGGGGGGTTGCACTTGGGGTCTGTCCAGTGGTAGAGCGTCCGCTTAGCGTGCGAAATGTCGTGGGTTCGATTCCTACCTGCTCTAAACCCATTTTTAGAATTTTTAAAACCTCGACAAGGCCACTTTTTTGCACCACTTCAAGGCCACACCCAAACAGAGACGTTTGCAAACTATGCATACATCCATAATGTCAAAAAAATTCCAACCTCTTCCAGCAGCAATTATCAAAGGGGTCAGACCATCTTCCTCGCCCACAATGTTTATATGTGCTTTGTTATCCACCAGCACTTCAACTACTGTAACAAAATATATTCAAAATCATGACCTATTATATCTTTTTTTAAATCAACCTTCCAAATGATTTTTGTATGTGGCCCACATCAAAGGTGTCCATCCCATAAGATCTGACTGATCAACTGAAGCCCCTGCCTCCAACAGCAAATGCGCTACTTTTGCGTGGCCTTCATGCGCAGCGTTCAATCTGCGAAAATGAAATTGACTAAAAAGCATTACTCATGATAAATTATCCACTGCCTCCTTGGTACCACATTATTAAATCTTGGCTGGATTTTCGCAAATTTTATAAACTTTTGAAAAGTCTAACTTTCAAAAATAAATTTTAGATAAGAAAACGTCCTCTTAAAATTTAAATACGTTGAGATCTTGTCAAAATTGTTCCTCGTTGCTGAGATAGGACCGTTTTGAGTAGCACAAAAAATCGGCCATTTTTAATTTTTTTTTGTCAAGGGCTTACGCGCACCGGTATAAACTCAAAATATTTTCGAGGTTTCAGTTCTAAATTTAAATCAGTGCTGGGACTTTCGGCACTGGGGACAATGCCGGGACTTTTTTCAGAATGCTATTTTCTTGCCACAGAACACTATTTATGGTCACAGATTTCAAACCCCACAGAAATCTGTGGCCATAGAAAAGTTCTGTAGATATTTCGAATCGGAATATGTCCGAAATATTATTCGAAGAATTTGAAAAAACTTCACTACAGTCGAAGCTCGATAAGTGGCCAATCAGAGGCCATTCACCGCAGAGGACGGCGGATTAGCAAGATTCGACTGTAATAACTTACAAAGCTGTCCATCCATCATGGTCAGATTCCTCCAAATCGGCATCCCCAAATATTTGCTCTTTGAGAAAATATTCGACCACATTAGCATGACCGCATCTAGCTGCTAAAATCAGCAAGGTTTCACCACCAGCATTGCGGGAAGTAGAGATGAATGCAGAGTTGGCAATAGGCACAAAAGGCACTTGACCAGCCTCCACTGTATTGAAATACTCATGGATGTTGGAATTGAGATGGGAAGCCATAGAATGCACAGTGTCATATCTGCTATCTTCGGAAAATATGGAAGATTCTATTCGAGCTAGACCTGCTGCATCTGCTACATGCAGCATTTTGGTCGGCAATAAAATATTACTGACTTGGAATTACTAGAAATTTCTGGTAAATGACGGCTTTTGGTAGAAAATTTTGATTTTTTTTTTGAAAAATCGATGACATCAAATAAACTACCATGGAAAAAAATACCGCGAGAGAAGGTTTCGGCTACCAGACAATTTCCAATATTTTTGGAAAATGTCGCACGACATTTTCCAATATTTTTTTCGGTCGATTCGGTCGTTTCGCCCGAATTTACCGAAAAAATATTGGAAAATGTCGGGCGACATTTTCCAAAAATATTGGAAATTGTCTGGTAGCCAAGGTTTCGTAGAAAAATTCAATTACGCTAAGGGAAGTTTGTGAAAACGGTCGGTTAAACTACACCCTGAGTCCCTGCTCAAAATCTGTTAAAAACACTTTAAGGCAATTTCAAGCCCTAAAAACGAAGGCACACAGGGCACACATGGTCGGTACGGGTAACGAATCCGGTGCGGATTGAAGGAAGAGATCGGTGCACGGGTGTCAGACACGTCGACTGGCAATAGCGACGTTGGCGTTCTGTCGGTGCAATTTCTGTGCCGGTGCAATTCACAACAAGTCAATTTGCATACAAAAAATTTATTTAAATCCCAAACTCACTGTCAAATTTGAAATATTGAAATTTTCAATGCTTGATATCTCGAAAAAATTTGAAATTTGACAGCATGTATAAATTTAAGAAGAGGTTAATCTACAAATCCACGCTGAACATGTATCCATTGTTAAAGTTTTGTTTTTGTCTGATAATGACGTCAAGTGAATTTTTCCCGCGGAATTTGCTCGTCATTTTTCTTATAGCCTAGTATTACTACAACCGAAAGTCGGTCAAGGCAAACCGCCTCAAATTAGGGTATTCTACCACTTTTGGTCACTGGAGCCAGGCAAAAAGAGACTCTATACGCATTTTTTTATCAAGAGTACTTCTCGGAATCATGTCTAAGGTAAGTGAGTGCGCGCATCTCTAACTCATCAAGCCTTTGGGGACCAAGGCAAAAGTCAATTTTTTTCAAAAATGTCCTTCCACCACCTAAAAACATGATTTCTGGTTAGTGTTTTCATAATCGAAGTCGAAGAAGGTCGAAGTCGAAATCGAAGAAATTTAAATCGAAGTGGAAATCGAAGTCGAACTCGAAATTGCAGTTAGGGCAATTTAGACTATATTGTACCTGAAAAGCATAGTGAAAGGATCAAAAATAATTTTTTTACTCGTTTTCTAGTGGAAATGACTGTGATTTCTATCTCAATTCCATGATTTCGATTTCGACTTGACTTCGATTTAAATTTCTTCGATTTCGACTTCGACTTCGCTTCGATTTAGCCTTCGACTTCGATTTCGACTTCGATTATGAAAACACTGTTTCTGGCCGAATAACGACCGAGAAAGCTCAGAAAAATGGTCGATACACGCTTTGTTTTTGAGAAAGTGGAGTTTTGGTAGTTTAGCCAAATCTCATCCTAAAACATAGGCCTGCAAGCCCATTGTGTACTTTTCAAATATCTCTAGTGAAAAAACAAAATTTAAGTTGAAACACCGTGAAAAAAATCAATCAAAATGCTAATTTTCCACCAAAAAGCCAAAAATCGAAATCATCGGTTTATAAGCCTTTTATAATCCATAGTTCAAATATTCAGCAAAATGCACTTTCGAATTGGCGCAACTTTTCAAAACACACAAATTTTGTTCGGCTCTTTTGTGTGTGACTGATAAGTTATTGGGGAATTGCTTCATAATTGCATTTGTGTATAACTTTAATTTAATGATGAGTTACCGTATAATCCCCAATAAAGATGCTCCTCAGAGTGACAAAATGAACCTATTTTAGCATATTTCGAAATTTTAACAAAATTGAATAAATATAAATATAAAAAAGCCGGTCGAAAATTTGAAGAAGTCAAGGATCTTCCGAAAAGTATCATGCAATCAGTGGTCGAAGGTCTCTATCGGAAAGAAGAAACTGGAATTCCTATGAAGACTGTAGACTTAGAAACATCAAGAAGTTGGAAGAACAAGTAAACTGCAAGCGACATCGAGATGAAAGCAATTTCACGGGCATCCAAGTTAGAAAGTGGCGCGGCGTCAAAAATTAAATGTAGAGGAAAAATTAATGTTGGATAAAGGGAAATCAGAAAAATGTTATTATGCTTGCATTTTGTCACTTTCAAGCCACATCCCCAATGTGTGCAGATTTTTTAAATGTCTCCTTAATTAAAGATGACCCCAATTTTTTTTATTCTGCTGGAAAAAGTTGTTTGTTATTGTCATTATGTAGTCAAGGGTAGGTTTGCAAAGCTCTCGATTCAGCGTAAGCCCAAAAGTTCGTTCAAGCCTAGGGTCCAACCCTTTTTACATCTATTTTTAAATTTTTTACCAAATCTGATTCGTCTAATCGGAAATTTCGCAAGGATTGCGATTTTGCCGGTCGTTTTTTGTAAATGAAAGCTTTGCCAAAAAGACCCGCGTATCTCCGCATAGTGTAGCATTTTTTGAAAATAAGCCTACACGAAATAGATAGGCGCAGGTCTTTTCGGCAAGACTGTGGTCATTCTAAAAACGATCGTCAAAATCAGAATCCTTGCGATTTTTTCGACTGGACTAACCAAAGACAACTGGCAAAAGCCTTAAAATCTGGGATAAAAATAAGTGTCGGACCCTAGGCGCGAACGAATTTTGGGGTTACACTGTACTTTACAAAGTAGATAGGTAATAAAAAGTATGGTCAAAATCGAGTGAATTCGCATTCTCGAGAAGCTCTTGGATCCAAGCACGGATCTACTCGTTTTTATCAAACTTTATAAAATCTTATGTGTCGTTCGTAAAACTCATTTTGTAACTCTGTCCCTCAGCTACACAATAACATAAACAGAAATTTTTTAAAGGAGTAATTTTGAGTGAGTAGGCATGAAAAAAATGGGCGAGCCTTTGAAAAGGGGGACACCGTATTTCCTCTAATTGCCGTCCCCTCGATTTTGAACTAGTGTATCTCGGAGCAGAATTTTTTTTAGAACATGTTTTCCGCGTTTTCTTAGTTGCCGCAAGCTCTACTATTTCTGCATTTTAAATTTAGGATTTTCACCTAAAAATTTTAAAATGACTAACCCCTAACCCCCTCTAGAGGTCGATCGAAAAAAGCGCCCCGGGCGGCGATAAGAGGAAATACGGTAATCTGAGGTTTCCCGATAGCTTATCTTGTGCTACATTGATATGATAACTAATTTTTTCAGCACTCCAAAATTTATTTCTATTTCTCTTGAGAGCGGTCTAGTATCTGGTTGTTTTTTGCGCACACACTCACACCTGTGACCCACACACCACCTTGAGCAGCAGGAAATGGCTGAGGTTGTTTGTAAAATAAGCCCTTTGTGCCCCATACTCAAACTAACTACTACAACTGCTAATCGGGGTTTCAGACTGAACCAACTTTTTTTTCACTGATTGTTTGCCCAGTTTTAGATTAGCACACATAAAAATACGACTGTTGTCTCTTGTTGTTGTGAACAACCCAAAATTGAAATGCTCTAGATACAAATGCGGTTCATTCCTATGCTTGTTCTATCCTTTTTATCTTTTTGGAAATTTAGGCAGCGATGATGATGAAGTGTGAGCCGATGGATATTGTTCAGGATAGCGGCCAAAATGGAGCAGCTATTAAGAAGGAAACATCGGAGGATGTGGTCAAAACCAAGTTTGATGAGAGCTACATGCCGGTGAGTTAGGACTGCTTTGTGGCTAAATAAAACATATCGTCATATGTAGTCAAGACTCGATAAAAGAATCCAACACGCCCCCCCCCTTAATTCTAAAAAATTCTATCCTCCCGGGGTCCGACAATTTTTCGTCTTGATTTTCAAGGTTTTTTCCAGTTTTTGACAGTCTCGTCCCAAAAGCAGCAAGGATTCAGATTTTGCCGATTTTTTTAGAGCTCTGAGGATTCTTCGTCTAAAAAGCAAAAAAGCCTAATTAAACAATACTTTTTTATTTTCGATATAACATCGTTTTGTAGAATTTAGGCTTTTGTAGAGAAACAATAGTCTATAAGTTTTCAAGAACGACCGACAAGATAAAAATCCTCTCGACTTTTGTAATCAGTCTGTCAAACAAAACTGACAAAAAACTGAAAAATCAAGAAAAGGGTCCGAACCGAGCAAAGGCCCAAAATTGACGGGAATGTGAAAATAAAACACAAATCAAAACAGTATTCATATTTGAAAAGACCGAAAAAATTCGGAAAGAGGACGGCTTCGAACGAGTAAATATCTTCATCCTTCAGCAAGTGCCAAATTCTGACACCGGATTCGTGCTTAGCAGAGGGGACCTACTTGTAAAACTGCTTTTAAAATATCAAAGTCACTGTCAACTTTCAAATTCCGTTCAAGACAAAAACATTTGATTTCAAAAAAACTCAAAATTTGCTATTTCAATCTTTTTGTTTTGAGCAAAATTAAAATTTAATGGTGACTTCAATACTTCAAAAGCAGTTCTACAAGAAAATCATCTAGGCTGAGCACGAATCCGGTGTCATAATCGTACTTCCACGGAGCCAGCGCCGGCGCGATCAGCGCCCGGCGCTGGTTTTCAGAAATGGCCGGCGCTGATCTTGAAAAATTGCCGGCGCTGGCGCCAGCGCTAAATTTTAGGTCGCGTGCCATCCCGCCGCAACATGACCTCCTTCAGACACAATAAGGGGACCTTAGTCAACAAAGATAGCCATCAATTTTATGATTGGAAAGCAAAAAATTGTCATTCATTTTTATTCAGAAATTTTAAGAGAATAATCAGAAATAATTCATTGAATTGACGCTCTAATATTTGGCGCTAATATTTAGACTTTCAGCTGCGGCGCTGACGCTCGACCTCTAGGCGCTTTTTTTTTAGCACCCAGCGCTGGTGCTCGGCGCGTTTTTTTTGCGCTTGCGCCGATTTTCAGAAACCGGTGTCGCTGGCGCCGGCGCTGGCGCTCACTTTTATAAACGGCCGGCGCTGATTTTTGGGTCGCGTGCAAGTATGGTCATAATCAAGGGTTTGATTAAAAAAATTAAAGAGATTTGAAGAATTTCGTGATCAAACTTCAGAAGCTGTTTAACACATTCGAATCTCTCCTGTTTCCGAAAGTTTTTGTGGATCATCGTCTTTATCGTGCAAAACTACACAAAACACAAAGTTTAGTATGTACGGCCTTTCTCGTGTTAAATAAAATATATTTCCGAGCCCTCATCTGAGGCTATATAGTAAGGATATTGGATTGGTCAGTGTTACAAAGACGGGCTCTAAAAAATCAATTAATTTGAAAGGTCTGCACATAATTAGGAAAACAGAAAAGCCAACGTATAAAAGCGAAAAATTTGATTCTAAAGCTATCTTCTGACACTTAAATATACTTCCTTACAGGTGGCTGGCCTCCAGCTACAATCTGAAGAAGACGGATACCGATACTACATCGATGTGAAGACACAGGCACAGTATTCTCTAGGTAATTTTTTTTACAAAAACAAACAAGTTTTGGTATTTTGGATACCGCAGCCGCTCGATTTAACGACACCCCAAAAGGTTCGTTCCCGCTAGGGTGCGACACTTTTTTCAGCTCGATTTTTGAAAACTTTTCACCATTGTCTTTTAACAGTTTAGTCCCAAATATCGCAAGGATTCCAATTTTGCAGATCGTTTTTCAGAACTCTCAAAAAATCCAAATCTCGATTTAACGACACCTTTTTTTATCGAAAATCGTGTCTTTAAAGGAGCGGTGAAAGCTGTTAAGGAGATAGTCTCGACACGAAACGATTAATCCAAGATTTGTGCTTATGAAATGTGGTTTTAGACCCATATTCTGTCGACAACTCGGTGTTGTAATGTCAAACAAACTTGTGCAAAATTGAAAGTTGGATAAGCATCATCGATATCAGAATTTCAGAATTCCTTCGAAAAGTTTCATAAAAATCAAAATCAAATACAAAAAAAGTCGGCCTTTGTCGATGGTTCTTTTCCTTTTCCCATTTCAATTTTTAGGGATTTTTCGAAGGAATTTTGAAATACTGATATAAATAATGCTATCCAACTTTTAATTCTGCACAAGTTTATCTCACATTGCAACACTGAGTGGTCGACAAAAATGGCTCTAAGCTCACATTTAAAAAACACAAAACTTGGATTAATCCTTCCATGTCGAAACTATCTCCTTAAAGGGCCTGACCTCTTCCTACTCGGTGGTCCCCGCCAATTCAAAAATTTTTCCTCGATCATTGGACTTCTGTACGGATTTTTCCGCCACGTTTCTAACAAACTAGGCCTGAAATCAAATTTTAGGCTTAGTTTTGTTAGAAACCTAGCGGAAAAATCCGTACAGAAGTCCAATGATCAAGGGAAAATTTTTGAATTGGCGGGGACCACCGAGTAGGAAGAGGTCAGGCCCTTTAACAGCTTTCAAGCCTCCTTTAAATCGAGATTTGGATCTTTGGAGAGAAAAATTTCATGATTCTGAAAGGCGATCGTCAAAATCAGAATCCTTGTGATATTTGGGACCAGAGTTTCAAAAGAAACGGTCAAAAGTTTTGAAATTGAGCTGAAAAAAGTGTCTGATCCTAGCCGGGAACGAACTTTTTGGAATGTTGTTAAATCAAGCGGCAACTTATATCCACCTTATAGATGAAGCCGGTTTTTGGTACTTATGGGACGCAGCTTCTGGTGTTTTCATCCTGTGCCAGATTCTTCAACTAATTCTACAACTCAAATTGATGTAAACCTGTGGTCAAAGAACTTACCTATAATGAATCCAGTATTCCCGTTTCCCCAAAAATGACAAAGTAATTTTAAACCACCAATCCACACATTCAATCCATAAATTGCTATTTTTCAGGGTCAGCCGATCCTCCAAGGGATGCTAATGACCAGCCATACTTTCCAGTAGATGATAAAGGAAATCCTGTGTTTCCATACGACTTTGAAAAAAAGCAGTGGTAATTTTATACAAATTTTTTTTGTCATGCCTTAGTATTTTTTCGAACCTAAAATTTTTATGATCCAATTTATAATCAAAATTTTTTTATTTAAGGCTGATATTTTTTGTCTTTTTAATAATAAAGAAGTCATGAAATTGGATTTTTTTTGAATATTCGAATTTTTCGCCTTGGCAATCTTGTGGTCCGAAAAAACTAAAAAAATAAATTTGTAACAAAACGAAATTTTTTATTTTTGTTGTTTTAAAATTGGCGGGGGATACTTTTCTTCCGTCTCAAACTGTACTCTTTGGAGTCATTTCAAACGACTTAAAAGAGAAGTTTTGTAATTTTGTAGTTTCATCAAGGCCACCTCGACGCCTCAGAAAATTGGAAATTAAATGTTTGGGCTCAAATGAAAGCTTACGATTTGCTGAGTAAGATAGCACTAAAGTCGGTCACTTTTTGTCACTAATTCACCGAGCTGTGTCCTCCCGAAGTTTGGTGCTCAGAAAAACCAGTACATTTCTTAAAACATTTTATACTTAGTGAAAATATCATGATGTACACTCGTTTAAAAATTTATTGAACGAAGAATGAGCTGCTCTTTCTAACGAGTACAAAAACTCTATAGTCTGTAATAAATTTTGGCGTAAAAGTGTGTTTTTTCAAAAAACCAGCATTTTTCGAACACCAATTTTTGGCGAAAAAATCGCTATAAAAATCGAAAATCGGCGTGTACTCACCTGAATTTTAGCACATTCAAAAGAGCATGTCAAAAGGCATATTTCTGGCAAAAAAGACCAATAAAAAATCGGGCGAGGTGAGACGAAAAAAGCTTTTAAAGTAGACTGGTCATCACTAACTCTTTTTAGTTTTTGACGTAAAAAATTTTTGTACCAGAAAAACCTGGAATTCTGACACCGGATTCGTGATCAGCGTGTCTGATTTGCTTCTGAAACTGAAACTATAAGAAGTGTACTTTGAATGTCATATTTCAAATTTTGTCTCAGAACAATAAACTTTTTAAACAAGTCAATTATTATCAGTAATACAAATATTTATTGTCCTGAGAGGAATTTGGAATATGACATTCAAAGTACACTTCTTATAGTTGTTTCAGAACCAAATCAGACACGCTGATCACGAATCCGGTGTCAGAATTTCAGGTTTTCTAGTACAAAAATTTTTTTACGTCGAAAACTGAAAAGAGTCAATGATGACCAGTCAGCTTCAAAAGCTTTTTCGTCTCACCTCCCTTGATTTTTTTCTGGTCTTTTTCGCCAGAAAGGTGTCTTATGAAATGCATGTTTGAATGCACTAAAATTTAGGAGGGTACACGCCGATTTCCGTTTTTTGTAGCGGTCTTTTCGCTAAAAATTGGTGTTTGGAAAATGCTGATTTTTTGAAAAAACACACTTTTTACGCCAAAATTTATTACAGACTATGAAGTTTTTGTACTCGTTAGAAAGAGCAGCTCATTCTGCCTCAAATAAAGTTTGGAACGAGCATACATCATAATATTTTCACCAAATTTAAAATGTTTTAAGAAATGTACTGGTTTTTCTGAGTACCAAACTTCGGGAGGCCACAACTCGGCGAATTAGTGAAAAAAATTGGCCGAATTTGGTGTTATCGTACTCAACACATAGTAGGCTTTCATTTGAACCCAATACTTAATTTCCAATTTTCTGAGCGGTCCGACCAAACTACAAAATTACAGAACTTCTCTTTTAAAAGTGTACAGTGAGAGACGAAAGAGAACTGTCTCCCGACAATTGAAATATTGCACATGTGGTTGCGTCTAAAAACGGCCAGGGGAAGATTGCCAAAAACGAAAATCGCCAAACGTAAGATTTCCCAAAACGTAGAATTCCAAAACGAAAATTGCCAAAACGACATTTGCTTTTAGTGCAACAAACGAAATAAAAAAATGTTATGTGTGAAAAGCATATACAGTCAAACCTCGGTATAGCGACACGCCTTGGGACCGGCCTTGGAGTATCACTATACTGGAGTGTCACTATATTGGAGCGTCACTTTAGTCATTTTCCTTTAGCCAGAACCAAACGAATGGATAAATGAAGGGTACGTTATGTGAAACTGAGTGGTATATGTTCGTATTCACTAAGCTTTTATTTGTCATGGCAATCTTCGTTTTGGCAGTTTTCGTTTTTGGCAATTTTTGTTTTGGCAATCTTCCCTAGCCCCAAAAACCAAGGTTTTTGGACGCAATTTCGAGATTAGGGCGCCGATCCATACTTTTTCGAACAGTCACAAATTTTAATTCGAATTTTTTTGTTCCGCTTCAAAATGTCAATGAACACGGGATAAAATGACCCTTTTTCTTCAAAAATAGACAAAGATTACTTTAGAATTTTGAGATTGCAGGCCTGTTCTAAACTAATTTTTATGATGCTAAATTTTTTATTGATAAATTGAAAACCCGGTAGCCGACCCGCGAAATATACCCATAAAAATCATATGTCCCGTTCAGGACCTTTCCGGTAGACGATACAGATGAGCCGATTTTCCCTCGAAACGCTTTGAACAAACCAATAGTGCCAGAGGATGACAGAGGACGTCCGATCTTCCCCACTGACAAAAAAGGCATTTACATATTTCCATTGGATGAGCACAACTGCCCCACTCCAGCAATCACTTTGAGCGATGGCAAACCAGTGGTGCCCAAGGATGAATACGGCAGTTTTGTGATTCCAAGGGACAGGGAGGGCAAGGCACTGATCCACATTGCTCCAGATGGCATTACTCCAATGTCTGTGAGTGAGTACAAGGTGGGATGCTGAAATTCTTATTTTTAAAGTTTTTTCATCATAATGGTTTTAGTACTACAAGCAGTACTACAAAGAGCATGCCAAAATTTCTACCAGCATCAGCAAGTTCAACAAGTACCAGCTGCTTACCCCATTAGATCGGTTAGAGTTTTTTGCTTAGAAGATCACTGCAGTCCACTTAGGAAATTTTACTATAAGAGTTTTCCATGAACGAATTAGAAAATTGTTTGAAGAACAATGGTTTTTGCGCGCAGTGGCATATGCAAAATTTGAATTGGCGGGGGACACTTTTCTTTCGTCTCTCCTGTACTCTTTTGAGTAATGTCGAATGACTCAAAAGAGTAAATTTAGAGACGAAAGAGAGGTGTCCCCGCCAATTCAAATTTTGCACATGCCACTGCGCGCAAAAACCATGGTCCTTTAAATCGTCACACATTTGATAAGATGTCCACTTTTGTGGCACAGAATCAACTCAGGATGGATTTTATCGAAAAATTGAAAATTCCGCAAAAATACCCTAATTTTGTCAAAAAGCACTTTTATTGACAAATTTTTCTTTGGTAATTTTAGACCTTTACCTGAATCTTTACGTGAATGTAAGACCTGAAAATTTTAAAATAACAAATAACCTTTCTGAATCGATTACACCGCATAACCTCTATTAATCCCCACCACTGACTTTGAGAACCTATATCTCAGCCCAGAGTGAATATTTTCCAAAGCTGTTTATTGCATTTTCTTAACTCCCACGAGCTCTACCGATTCCGCTTTTTCGGTTTTAAATTTTCACCCAAAATCTCGAGATCGACCTCAATTTTTCAGATTTTTGGGGTTTGAAAATTAATCCCCATGGGGGATTAATAGAGGTTATACGGTCATTTTTTTTCGGACTAATTTTAAAAGTTTTTAAATGCCAATCAGTTTTTCTCGCCAACAATATTTTCTAATATATATAAGGTTGTCTCAAAAGTCTTGCGACCGATATTTTTGAAATTTTTGCATTCAGTTTTTACATGTTTATATTAATCTAATATACCATTTTGTAGCGCAGTCCCATAGCTTCAAAATTAGTGGTCAATCATAATCACTGCTTGCAATAATGAATTGTTTAGCATTGAAAGAAGCATTTGAAAACATTTTCGAAGAAGGAAATTTAATGAACTTTTTGTCGAAAAATGCGAGGTAAAAAGAAGTGGCTGCATTCTTGGTCAAAGGCAAAGCATGAATTTAGAAGAAATGAAAAAAAAGGTTGTTAAGTTTGAGGTAACTACTATGTTGATTGATTTGGGTTTAGTGGTTTTACAATATATAAAATTTAAAATACGAAAAAGATGTTTTAATCCTACGTCCTTTTATTTGACGGGAAATAATTATGATCGAGCATTTACTTTGAATCTATGGAAAAAACTACAAAATGATATTTTATGTGCATATAAAAACTGAATGCAAAAACTTTAAAAGTATCAGTCGCAAGACTTTTGAGACAACTTAATGATTTCAAAAAGGCGATTTTGCTTGGTCTTCCTGCGATTTGAGTTTTTTCTATTCACCGACCAGAACCTTGACCCAGACCCCGGAGTGATTTCTGCCTGTTTTTGACATTATATGCCAAACAGAAATTGTCAAATAGAGAAACCGCTTGGCATATACAGCATTTCAAAAAAATCTAGCCATAAAAATGGGCAAAGTTCATAAAAAAACACAGCTACGATAAGTAATTTTCGCATTGTCGTCGAGATCATTTGGAATAACTGACTGTAGCGATTTTCATATTAAGATTGTTCAATCGATATTTTGAATTCAAATTTTAGATGTTTCACCCGTTGAACCTTGAAAACAATGATTCGCAGTCATATGCTCGTGACATCGAGATGCTTCAGAGATCTAAGCGAGTACGCCCGGAAGACATTGATCTGCCTGTTTTCTCCAGTGTTTCGCAGGACTCTCTTACCCAACGCTAGATGGTATCAAGAAAGAAGTTAGTGATAGCACTCAAGCAGAGCAAACCAAAGAAAGTGACAAGCTGTTGAAAAGAAAAAAGTTCTTATCCGCCCAGTTAAATTTCACTAAAAGGCTAGGAGTGCCTCCTAAAACGTCTTCAAATGGCCAGAAAGAAGAAGAAAATGGTTCGTCAAAACCAGTTTCCACGCAAGAGCTCATTGAAGCGGTAGTTTTTTTACTTTTTACATAACTTTTTGATTAAATTGAACGGTGGCTTCAGGTAAAGAAAAGCATTGGCTCTAAGAAGGCGGAGCTCAAGGCTCAAGTGGTTGAAAAGGTAATTATTTAATGCACTAAAAATAAATACAGTCTAGTCTTCGAATAAAAACAAAAAATGTTAGAGACTGACAAAGGACATTTCCGAACTGTCAAATCGAATTCGCATATTCTGTTTTTCTTATCATGTCTTGGAATTTCGGGCTAGACTGATAAGAGACAAGAAACAAAAATTCTCATTAAAGGACCATCGCCGTTGATGACAATTGCAATTTCGAGTTTTTGAATTGGCGGGAGACAGCCGGAAATGCGGAAAATGTTTTCGCGGATTATTTTTTTATTTGCATCTAAAATTTAAATTTCATTTACTAGGTGAGGCGAATCAACAGTTACATATAATAGGTTATAGCTCATTGGCAGTCGTCTAAGTCGTCCGATCTTGCATTGTCAAGCAACGTTGGGCTCGACCGGTGAATGGTTCTTAATTTTGAACAAATTTAAATCGCAAACAAGAACATTTCGAAATAAATTTGCGAAATGAAAGAGTTCGTAAAAGCCCAAGTGCAAACACCCTAAATAGTATCCAGACCACATAGAAGGTAATTATGCCTTCTGGAACGTATCCAAACCAGCTGGATCGTTTCCAAACCAGCCGGATGGTACCCAAATCACGTGAATGGTGCAAAACCACGTGGATAGTATTCTCTGCATCCATAGGGGTTCGAACCAGTGTTGTCCATTTGGCTCGCGCGAGCCAAACGAAAGACCTAAAATCGCATGTCCTAACGAGCCAAATGGGTTCGAGCCATATGGCTCGCCTTTTTTTATATATGCGAGCCAATTGGCTCGCGTATTTGTTTTTTTTAAGCGAGCCGAACGCGAGCCAAAACAATACGAGCCATTTGTATTGCGAACCATTTGGCTCGCAAACAAAACAAATGGTTCGGCTCGCGCTTTTATGTGAGTTTTGAACGTCGATTTGTTGTTAAAGACATAAAAGGACAAATAAAGTGTCACTAGCTTAATATTTGCGAAAAATCAGTCAAAAAATTGAAAAAAATGAAAAAATAAACCAGATTTAGGCTTTATTTCAGCAAACAATATTTCCGCGAGCCGAACCATACGCTTATTATAGATGCGAGCCAAATGGCTCGCGAGCTAAGAAGCTCTTGTCACTTTTTTGTTTAACTTGGCAATCCATATGGCTCGCGGACATAGCTATTTGGCGAGCGAGCAGCTCGCGTCCTCTCAAAGGCACGCTAGCCACTGACTCGCAAACGAGCCAAACACACAACACTGGTTTGAACCATCAACTCGGTTTTGAGAAAATTTTGCAGGAATTTAAATTTTCTAGTCTGAACCAACCAAACCAAGCGGTCATCCACTTGGAGCAATTTTTTTACTCTTTCATGTTCCAAACCCCATTTCTGGACTAATTCGGGCATGCTGAAGATGGTTTAATAGTGGTAAAACGACGTTTTCTCGATTTTTTTGAGTTTTGGTATAATCGAGTTTTGGTAAAATCAATTATGTCCCAATAATTAAAAAATACCCTACAAAACCTTATTTTACTATTATGGAAGGCTGTACCCCGAAATTTAAGCGGCATTTTGCTAAGTGCTCGATTGGCTAAGCGGTCGTTTTGTCAAGAATTTTTTTTGCTAAACGACAAATTACTAAGAATTTTTTTGTTAAAGCGCCCATTTGCTAAGAATTTTTTGTTAAGGCGCCCATTTGCTAAGAATATATTTGCTAAGGCATTCTTTTCTTAAATCCGATTTGTTAAGAACTTTCTGCCTTTTTGTACTTTCCCTTTTTCTCAATGTTCTGGTAGGGGATTAGAGATTATTCCGACGGCTTATCGAGGTTTGACTGTAATTGGACTTGTTGAGACCAAAAGTGCAATTTCACCTACCCAATCCCAATTTTAGGGTTGGGTACCACCTGGACAGGTTGATATCCAGGTAACTCAAGAGTAGGAGTATATTCACCCAAATGACCTGAAAGGTCAAATGTTAGTCTTTTACGGTAAAATTACGGTAAAAAAAATGTGTGCACCCAGGTGGATTCGAACCAGCAACCTCAGCGGTGGACATCCAAGTGGTCGTCCACTTGGATAAAAAAAATTTTCACATTTTGTGTTCCAAGATAATTTTTCTGAACTAATTCGAGCATGCTGAAGATGGTTTGACAGTGTTAAAATCACGTTTTATCGATAAATTTTCGAATTATTGCTAACGATTGATTTTGATAAATCAAGAGTTCACAATAACTCTAAATTTATCGATAAAACGTGATTTTAACACTGTCAAACCATCTTAAGCATGCTCGAATTAGTGCAGAAAAATTGTTTTGGAACCCGAAAATGTGAAAAAAAATTTGATCCAAGTGGACACCCACTTGGATAGCCACCGCCGAGGATGCTGGTTCTAATCCACCTGAGTGCATACCTTTTTATCATAATTTTGAGTGTTACTTGGCTATAATATAGAATCCCCCCCCCCCCCCAGCTAGCGAAAAATTTACTTTTCCTGAAGAGGAAAGAACCCGTCCCATTTTGATTCTCGTGCTTTGAATAGGCACGGAAACACTTTGGTTCCGAAAAATCGAAAAAAAAAATTTCGATTTGCCTTGGTCCCCAAGGTGAAAAATTTAAGAAAATTCAAAAAAAATTTTTTTTTGAATTCCCGCCAAAACATTTTTAAAGGGAATTAGGGCTGTATTGGGAGGGGAAGGGAGAAAAGAGGGCCACTAATCCCACAGAGCCCATTAACAAGAAGATGTTGAACATAGTTTTGAATACTGGGGCCTACCGCATAAATAAACTCTGGTATGCATGCTTTTCATGCATCCAGAGTCACTTTCGAGTGATTTGTGTCTAAGGTATGTGGTGTGCGCATCTCAACTCCAAGCCCCAAGCCCCTGCGCCCCCGAAAAGGGCGCAGGGGGCTTGAGAGTTAGAGATGCGCGCACACACTTACCTTAGACATGATTCCGAGAAGTATCTTGACCATAAAATGCATATAGAGTCTTTTTTGCCACGGCCCAGTTGAAAAACATGGCAGGACACCCGAAATAGTCCAGAATTCACTTTTCATAATTTTGACATGAAAGTGCCCTTTTTATCCCTTCCCCTCCCAATACAGCCCTAAATCCTTGAAAAATGTTTTGGCGGGAATTCAAAAAAAAATTTTTTTTGAATTTTCCTAAATTTTTTACCTTGGGGACCAAGGCAAATCGAAATTTTTTTTTCGATTTTCATACATGATTTTCAAACTATGTTCAACATCTTCTTGTTAATGGGCTCTGAGTGATTAGTGGCCCCTTTTATTCCCTTCCCCTCCAATACAGCCCTAATTCCCTTTAAAAATGTTTTGGCGGGAATTCAAAAAAATTTTTTTTGAATTTTCTTAAATTTTTCACCTTGGGGACCAAGGAAAATCGAAAAAAAAAATTTCGATTTTTCGGAAACCAAAGTGTTTCCCTGTATATTCAGAGCACGAGAATCAAAATGGGACGGTCCTTTCCCCTTCAGGAAAAGTAAATTTTTCGCTAGCTGGGGGGGGGGGTGGCGGGATTCTATAGTGTTACCGTTTACTTGGCGAAGAGATCCATATACTCATCACCAAGGTTACTGGTTCGAATCCCTGGATCCCAGATCTTTATCAAAACAACTACACAGCGAAAAATTCTTAGCAAAACGACCATTTAGCAATTGGCGCTTAAGTTGTGAATTCTCAGCAAAATCGCGCTTAAATTTTTTTTCTTAGCAAATCGACCACTTAGCAAATCGCTGCTTAAATTTCGGGGAACAGCCTTATGGAACCATGTTCAGTAGAGATAGAAACGGGACGGGTCCTGGCCGGGACCCCGTCCAGCCCCCGCCTCAGCCATCAGTCGGCTGACGGCTGATTCAAAATTTAGGCCCGGCTGACGGCTGAGGCTGAAGAATTTTTTGGAAGTCAGCCGGCTGAGGAATGTTTTTGTATCAAATTCCTGGCTTTTGATTATTTTGATTACTCTTCTAGTTTCTAATGAGCCATCAAACAAATTGTTATAATTTAAAAAACATTGAGAAAAATAGTTTACATAAAACAAGAAGTTGTTTTATAAAAACCAATTTTTCTCAATGTTTTTAAATTTTAACAATTTGTTTGATGGCTCATTAGAAACTAGAAGAGTAGGGCTGCATGCTGGTCTGAAAAAAAAAAAAAATGATAAGAAAACACTGAGATATGGTCGTTTAAAAATTTGGTGGGGAAATTCAGTAATTTGGTGGGGAATTCCACACTTTTGGTAGGGAAATTCAATTTGATCCATTTTTAACTGTTTTTCTGACATTTTAGAAGTGTTCAATAATAAAAAATATTCAGTGATAAAATTTTCGACGCTAGTAGCGAATACCCCCCCCCCCAACGATTTTCACTTTTTTTACTTTAGTAAAAAGTACCCAAATTTATGTCCCAGACCCCGGAAAATGTGCGCAAACTCTTCATTAGTCACAACTTCCGTACGCTGGCCTACCCCAAGCCTAAGGGCTAAGCCTAAACTTGTTGTTTGCAAGGGTAGTTACAGCAATTTTAAAGGTCGGATGCTTGGGGGGGGGGGGTATTCGCTACTAGCGCCAAATTTCTTCCTCACTGTTGCGAATTGTTAAAATTTAAGTCAGCCGGCTGAGATTAACTCAACCATCAGCCGGCTGTCGATAAGGTTGATGGCTGAGGTAAAAATTTGACCCGGCTAGTGGCTGAGTCTGAGAAAAACTTTCCAACTCAGCCCGCTGAGGCTGACGGCTGAGGTGATCGTCCATTATACCAGCCTGGTCAGAACCTCAAAAAAGATAAGTGGGTCTTTTCGCTAAGTCAGAAATCAGAAAAATAAAAAAGCTTATTTAGAAGCGTGTTTACATGGGAGCAAGGTGTTCTTTTTAAGAAAAATCAGCAGGGGGACCACGGCATATTTCGGACACCATATCTGCACCAGCCCCGGTTTTTTACCGAGCACCCTAAGCTCTTTGTCTAGCTGTCAAAATTTAGGAGGAAATCGTTAAGTATACCACCCTGCTCTAGATCAAGCTGGAAGGGTGATAACTTATCGGGGATCAACTGCACCTTAGAAACGACAATGTTCCACCTGTCCACTTCATCACTTCCAAATGTTCCATTTTCTTAAACTAGCACCAAAATCAATGTTTTATGGTGAATTGCGACTCTTGTTTAGTTTTTCAACCGTTTGAGCCATGTCGATCTTGGCCAAAAACTAAGCCAATTCTTTTTGCAAAAAATAAAAATATTAGCATAAACTTCGAAAAGTTATGAGAAAACCTGTAGGTAAAAGAAAATTTAGAAATTTTTAATAATTTAATTATACAACAAAAAAGAAACTATAATTTATCAAAGTACAATAGCCTTGAAAATTTAGCACAAATCTGTGGAGCAAACAAAAGTTTCGTCAAAGCGTAAGCATTCTTCTGGCAGCCGAAGTGCTTCCTCAGATTCTTCCGGCTCCTCTACTTCTCGCCATAGGCACAACAACCATAGTAGCAGGAATAATAATAGTAGCAAGAAGTCGAGGCATTCTCCAGACAACAAGAAAGTTAAAGGACGCTACTCTCCGAAGCTTATTCCAGCGATTTGGAGAAGCACAGGGAGCAAATTTCAAGTTGGTGCTCAACTTAATACAAATAGACCCAGAATTTTTTTAGAAAAGTGATATCGGCAATCTTTGGCTCGGAAGAGTACGGTCCAGCTGAATTTAAAGGAAAACCAGCTAGCAGTGAACTTCAATCAGCTATAAGCCCAAAAGTCCACCTAGAAGAATAGTTCTGCAGCTTCTGCCAGGAGAGAAGAATACGGCGTCGAAATCGATGATTGGATGAGAATAGTGAATTGGAAAGTGTGAGGAAATGCATTCGGCAAACACGCAAGAAGTAGGGTTATAATAGCCTCTTAAACATAAAAAACTATTTATAAATTTGTTTTCAGGTATGATTCTGTGAAAAAACAAATCACAGTACTAGAAAAGGTAAAATTTAGAAGAGCATAATGAAAAATACCGTATTCTTCTAACAAGGCCGCCCCTCGACTTCGAAAACCTATATGGCAGCCCAAAAAATGTTTCTTCACTCCCGCGAGCTCTACCTATTCCTCTTTTTCGATTTGGCTGCGCACGCAAAAACTTGAGATCGACCTAAAATTTTCGCGATTTTTAATGGGTTTGAAAAAAAGACATCCGGACGCCTTATTAAAATAAGTACGGTGTTGGTATTGAAAATCTGATGGTTCAATTTTGAGAAATACAGTTTGCCCATAAATTATTTCTCAGCTTTATATTCAAATAGCATCTTTTAGATATACTTTTGTGGTTTTTCACCATCCAAAGCATCCTTTTGACTTTTTGCATTTACCACTCTGATTAACCCCATTATAGAATTTTGCCGCCAATGTCATATACTCCCGATCCCCCTCTAAATTCAAAAAAAATTGTTTGTGGTTTTTCGAATAGTTCAAAGCAAAGTTCCGAACAAAGAGAAATTCTAAATTATTATCACTTTTAGACTACTCTGTGATTTTACGATTTTTAGGAGAAGAGCATTCACAAACGCAACCTTATCAAACTATTGAATTGGAAAAAAGAATCGAAGAAAAAGATGGTGATGAATATCTGTCCAGCACATCTTCGTCCTCATCATCTTCGTCGTCCTCGTCTGAAGAAGACTAGTAAGGTTATGCAGCCAAAAAAATTACATTCACCTTTGAAATTATGTTTTGTTGTAACTAATTTTAGATGGCTGAGCTATATTCTTTATTTTTGTTGTCAATAAACTAATGATTTCATTAAAAGTTATTCACATACTAGCAGCATTCCATAATGACGTAAAATTTTCCATAGACATGTCTACGGAGTTTCAAGATGGTCAGAATTAGTTACCGTATTTTCTCTATACGCGGAGCGTTTATTGTTCAACCCAAAAAAATTCTAAAAATGTCAATTGAAAATGGCTAAACTCTGAATACCTTATTACCTCTAATAGCTCCCCTGCTCTAATAACCCCCCCCTCAACTTTGAGGACCTATATCCAGGGTTCGACAAATGTGCCCTAAAGGGCACATTCCAGGGCACATCGTATTTTTGAAAAATTATGTGCCCTACTAAGGCACAATGTGCCCTTTTTAGGGCAAATTTTTTTCGCGCCATATTTATGTGCCCTTTCTAGGCACAATGTGCCCTAATTAGGGCACATTTTTTTGGTCTTAATTTATGTGCCCTTTTAGGGCACATTGGTCAGAAAATGTGCCCTTTTAAAGGAAAAATGTGCCCTTTTCTTTTCAAAATTTTTGTTACTTTTTTTAACTTTTTTTATTTTTTTTTTAATTTTTTCTTTTTACAGATTTTATTCATATAGCGGCCTATACATAGTTAAAATAAGGTTAAGGCGCAGTAGCGAAAAAGCTCTTTCGCTCGGCGTGCTTGAAGCCTGTATGGCAATATTTTTTAGCAACTCGAGCTAGCATAAGAAGTCTTTTTCGAACGTCTTCCAGAATTCCAAGTATTTAAAGAATTACTAGTTGCTAGATTTTTATAGATGGCAATTCCAGCAGCTATTTCCACAGTTACAGGTTCAGCTTCAAAGTACATGTGTGAACCACTATATTGCTGTGAATAAGGAAACACAGCCTTGTAAACCATCTCCTAGCAACAAAACTTCAGCTTGGACAGCGTTTACTATCTAAAATAAATTATAAGGTTTGCTTTTATCTGTTCTTCACCTCTTCTAAGTTCCAACGCTCAACTTTTCGGCACAAAGACGATAACTGGTTTCTTATTTGAGGGTCCACAAAAGCTGAGCAAGGTGCTACTTTTATTCATCTCGGTCATTTTTTTCTCAAGAGTGAATAAAGCAGCGCGAGCATTGGAGCTGCTAATGATTGAGTCATCATCAACAATAAAGTTTTTAAGCTTCTGCTTTGCATTTTTCATCTGTGTTGCTCTGTATGGAGTGGCCGAGAACGATGAAGTGAATAATAGTGCTTCTTCTTCAGCACAAGGTGAGCGAATATATTGAAAGCATTCGCAAAATAATGATTCATTTATTTTTACACAATTTGGGGAGGGTTGTAATAGTCCGGTAAAAGACTTGATTTTAAAGTATTAGTAAATGGTTAAAACTGAAAAATGCTATTTTTGAACGAAAAATTCGTTAAACTTCCGGTTCAACATGTTGTTTCTTTTCAAGTCAGAAAATTTAAAAAAAAATCCCGGCACAAATAAACCAGTCAACGACGTGTCGCTCACTTATTCCAGTTTCATATGCTGCCTGCATGTTGCTGTAGTTCTTGGCCCACACATAGAGCAGAAGAAGAAGTTGAGAGAACTTGAGATGGGAGTTGGCAAAGAAGGAACATGAGCGTATCGATTTGTTTGTGCACTGCTTTCGATTTTGTTTGCATGACCACTAAAATTTCCCATCTTTATGCTAAAATATGCAACTTAAGCTTACCCATATTCTATCACTGAGCTTCGCTCGCTTGTTTATCCTCATTGTTTTTCCACACTTGTCACAGTTCATCTTGTTCTTGAGCAGTCGCTGACCAACGAAGAAACGAAGGACTTCCTCTTCACTTAGAGCACAAAGATCAATCATATGAAGCTTGAGAATGTCTAGCCATAACGTAGTTCCACAAGAGATAATTGCATCGTGATCTGTAATTACAATGAAACGAAAAAATGAGAGTAATATGAAAAAAAAATGAAAAAAATGTAAGATGGAAGACGTAGCAAAGAGTTCTCTTTGTGACAAAAATTTGAAAAAAATCCAAAGGGGGACCAAGGCAAATTTTGAGGGGGGGGGGGGTGGACCTAAAGGTCAATAAAGCCCAAGGCTTTCATATCTATTGGAGTATCCTCTGTTGGCACTGGTATTGCGAGTGGGGCCGTGTGGACTGGCTTTCCACAACTACAGGCATGGCTTAACTCAAACGCAACCTTTGTTGGTTGGCTGACTTATGGCTTAGGTGGCATGATTTTCCTCATGGCCTTGTTAATTGCTCTGTGGATGTGCATTCGCAACCGCATGCGACATGCTGCTAAGAAAAGAGCCGCTTTAAAGCAGAGAAATATAGATCTAGAAATGAGAATGCTCAATTTACATGCAAAACACTGATATTTACCGCGATTATTTTAAGTATTTATATTGTAAACTATAATAAACATGTATAGGCCGAAATATGATAAAATCTGTAAAAAACAAAAAAAATTAAAAAAAAGTTAAAAAAAGTAACAAAAATTTTGAAAAAGAAAGGGCACATTTTTCCTTTAAAAGGGCACATTTCTGACCGATGTGCCCTAAAAAGGGCACATAAATTGAGACCAAAAAAATGTGCCCTTTTTAGGGCACATTGTGCCCTAGAAAGGGCACATAAATATGGCGCGAAAAAAATGTGCCCTAAAAAGGGCACATTGTGCCCTTTGTAGGGCACATATTTTTTGAACTGTGAAAATTAAAAAAAAAGGGCACATTGTGCCCTGAAAGGGCACATTTGTCGAACCCTGATCTGGATGAGAAAAATATGTCATCAGAATTAGCAACATAACTGTTCATCTTCTGCGATTGATATATCACGATTAATGTTGATGAAATATTCAACCTGGCGTTGCGTAGAGTTGAGAGTTTCGGTATTACTAGCAGAAGTTACGAGAAAACGAGGTCGAACAGTTTTCGCACCAGTAGGCTCTGAGATTCGGCTTTTTTGAAAATCACTAGTAAAGTCGATTTATATAAATATAAAAAAGTCATACGGAAGACAAAAAAACTAAGGGAAAATGTGACATCCCGTGCCCGCAGAACAAAAATGCATGCGTAATTTCAAATTTCATGAATAAGAATTCCAGACCCTAGTATAGAATACCCGCCCCTAAAAAAATTTTCCTTTTAAAACTTGAATAAAGAGTACCTAACTACATGTCCCAGACCCCGGAAAATATGCGGTAACTATTTATTAGTCACAACTTCCGTACGCGACCCTACCCCGAGCCTAAGAGCTAACCCTAAACTTGTTGTTCCAACGAGTAGTTACAGCGATTTTGGAGGAGTCAAATTGTAGGGAGGGGGTTGGTTATTCTATACTAGCGCCGAATTCCAATTTTTTAACTTGAATTTTTCGAAAATTTGCGAAGAGGTTGAAATATAATTCCCCTGCCTCTATTCATCCCCCACTCTCAATAATGTTGCGTTCAAGTGGACCGATGTTCACCAGATAGGGATCGCATTATGTTGCGTTCGCCCGAAAATTCCTCAAAAATGTATATATTGGTTTGAAATAACACGAATTATTTTACAAGAAAATATTTCGCAAGACTGCTTAGTCAAGAATTTCAATTATTCTAGAATTTTTCTGCGGAATTTTGAATTTTTGCTGCTTGTTATTGACGAAAATGATGAGCTGCACACTTTCTGCAAGAATTGGAACTGGAAGTCTAACTGAAAAAGTGCTAAACTGGTAAAGGCGAGCTGAACTGATCACAGGTGTAACACGGTCTCTTGTCTCAACAGTTGCAATGAAGGATCCAAAAATAGACAGATGAACCTTGTGACTTGTATGCTTTCTCAGTGGACTTTCTATTTTAGCGACAATAATTCGATAAATATTTACAAAGGCCACGAGCTGCCGGCACCTACCAGTCGACAGGCCAAGAAGCGTTGAAAGGCTCGCAAAAGAAAGGCTCGCACACAATGGTGCACTGGAAATTCAACAATCCTCACATGGAAATGGCCACAACTTTTTTTAAATTTTCAGAAATTATTCTTTAATGCCATCTTGTTGCAGAGATTCAGATGAGCTAGCGTAGTTGTTCTAATAGAAGGCAACCTCTTAGGGGTCAAAACTAGGGAGTAAACCACGTTTTATTGCATTTTTAATACAAAGCCATTTTTTTCGGAGGTTGAAAAATATGGCTTTTTTTAGAATAAACACGGTATTGACGAATTTAATGATAATAAAACATGTTGAAAATGTAGTGTTGGCATCCGCAAAATGAGAGATTTTCAACTTCAGCTTGACTTTTCGGGGTCAAATTGAAACCAAATATAAAATCTGCTTTAACAACTAACAATCAACTTTTATTTTGCATCTTTTAGCGTAGTCAGATTTGTAATAAAAAATTCGCCGCTATTCCATTGTACCCCCCCCCCAAAAACCAACTTTTTATATGCACTCAAAAACCATTTTTATGTAATAATTTCGCCATAAAAGGACCAGAAAAGCCATTTAAATAGGGATCAAGGGCTAAATTAGGAGGGGAAGGGAATAACACAGGGGCCACTTTTTTTGGCGGTTGCAGTTCAGAATCCCCCCCCTACGGGGACTGATCAGGTGGAGAAGATAACTTCATATTCGTGTTTCTCGACCCGATTTCATGAGAAAGCCGGCTGTTTTTTTGGTTCTGAGAAAAAAGTTTTTTTCGAACCACAGGGGAGTATCATGGTTTTTTAGTCAAAATTTGAAAAATTTAAATTGGCGCCTTTTGAATTTAAAAGGGAATAAGGGCTGTATTGGGAGGGGAAGGGAATAAAAGGGGGCCACTTTTATGGCAGAACATTATAAATTTGAATATCTATATTCTTCGACTGCCTCACCATGTTTTTCAACTGGGCCGTGGCAAAAAAAGACTCTATATGCATTTTATGGTCAAGAGTACTTCTCGGAATCATGTCTAAGGTAAGTGAGTGCGCGTGTCTCTGACTCTCCAGCCCCCTGCGCCCCCGTAGGGGGCGCAGGGGCTTGGGGGCTTGGAGTTGAGATGCGCACACCCACATACCTTAGACACAAATCACTCGAAAGTGACTCTGGATGCATGAAAAAGTATGCATACCAGAGTTTATTTATGCGGTAAGCCCCAGTATTCAAAACTATGTTCAACATCTTCTTGTTAATGGGCTCTGTGTGATTAGTGGCCCTCTTTTATTCCCTTCCCCTCGGGGTACAATGGAATAGTACCAAAAATTCCATGACTGCGTAGGTGGGTGCTTAAAAAATTTCAGTTAAAGCAGCTTCCGAAAATCTCGCATTAATCTCGCATTTTCTTTTTTGCTCCACAGCAATGCGAGATTTTTTGAAGCACTCACCCACGCAATCATGGAATTTTTTCATACAAAATCTGACTCCGCTAAAAGATTTAAAATAAAAGTTGATTGTTAGTTGTTAAAGCAGATCTTATATTTGGCTTCAATTTGACCCCGAAAAGTCAAGCTGAAGTTAAAAATCTTGCACTTTGCGGATGCCAACACTAGAAAAAAGTTCAACAATTCTCACTCACAGTGCTCATTCCAGTGAGATCCAAACGGTTGAGCCTCAATTTCATTCGGTGTATAATGTCACAAACACTATTTTGCTTGGTTCCTCCCTGTGATTGGACCTTGCCCTAACCAGTGGCCATACACAGACCAGGACTCGAACCACAGGAGACCAAGCAAAAATCATGGTTTTCACATTATATACCAAATCAATTTGGGGCTCAAGAGAAGCCGAATGCGGAAAACCATTTGTCGAAATTGCGTCAGGACGAAAAGTTACGGAAGACATGTCAACCTATTTTTCGATCCCCCAAAATCGGGAAAATTTTGGGTGGATCTCGAGATTTCTGGGTGAAAATCCAAAATCAAAAAAGCGGAATCGGTAAAGCTCTGGGTGGAGTTTGTATTTGGATCGAGTTTGCATCAAACTGGTCTACATTTGTGAAGTAGTGCTGTGTCCCGAAAAAATACTTTTTTGAATTCGTTTGAACTTTGGTGCTTCCTTCCGATTTTTTCCTGTTTTTCCAGGCTTTTGATGTTTTCTCCGTTATCGAGCTGTTTTATCCATGGTTGATAAAAACACCGAGGATAATTTTTGCTGTGATATTTGATGATGAAATCAAATTTTGCTTTTAACAGGTTGAGTCTTTTGGAAGGGCAAACCGGATGTCATTAGTCAGAATTGTAATAACAGGGACACTGCTGGGTATAGCTCTTCTTCTTCTGCAATTTCTAAAATAGATGCGTTTGGTTCTTTTTAAGCCATTTGAATACCCTTTGAAGTTTATTTATGAACAATATTAAAAATTAGTCATAAAATATTTTTTCTAGATTTAATTTTGGCCATACTTAGTTTTGGGCATCAACTTAAGTTGGCCATAAAATACTGAATTTTGGCTATAATTAATTGCGTAATGAGTAGAGTGAAATTAAGATCTCAGTCGAGCTTGAGTGATATCTGGTTTCTTGCCTCATTTATGTCTTTTTTCGCATTCCTAAAAAACTTAGTTTTTGGAGTAAAAACATCCCGGTGGGAAGGGTCTACTCAAGGCTCCCAGATGTCCTTATTTATATGATTTGTGCTTACTTTGGAATTCCAATATTATTTTTTCTGAAATTTTTAGTCTAAATCTTATTTTCAGGGAAAAACGTTATATGGAGAGGCGTCTTAGAAGCTGTGTCCCGCCAAATTGGGACGTATGTAGAAAGGGACATAGAGAGAGAGAGTAATTATATACAGACAGGCAGTTGTTCAAGTGGTTAGTTCAGACCAACCAAACGATTTTCACTCGGACGTTATGAGCATAGTGGTCCAGCCGTCCGGCCGGGCCCGTCCCGTCCCCGTCCCGTCCAGGACGGCGCTGTTTTGGCCGGCCGGAGGCCGGCCGGCCAAAATTTTGAATTCTGGACGGGACGGCGGACGGCCGGGCAACGATCCGGCAGGCCGAAGGCCGGCCGGCGAAAATTTCAAATCTCGGACCGGACGGCGGACGGCCGGCCGAAAATTTGGAGACGGCGGACGGGACGCCGTCCAAATTTTAAAAAAATGGACCACTATGGTTATGAGGAGGGCGACGTTATATAGAGAGTCGTTATTATGTAGAGAGGCAAATATACCTTCAAAGAGTTGAATTATATGAATAAATTTGTGCTGTCAACGTGAGTGGGGAATTAGCTCAGCGGTAGAGTGTCCGATTCGCAACTCCGAAAATTCGGGATGTCCAGGGTTCGATCCCCTGATTCTCCAGCTACTTTTTTGGCGGTGGTTATTCGCTACTAGGGTCGGTTTTCCTAATAGCGACTTTCAAATTACAAGACTGAAGAAATAGCCACATTGAAATTAGCAGGTATTCACACTAAATTTGGGTGCATAGACATTTCCCCAAAATGAAACTTTTTTCAAACAACAGGGGGACCAATGCAGATTTGTTAGTTTTTTTTCGATATTTTTCAGATTGTGTCCGAACCTCTCCAAACCATCACAAACCATCGCAAAGCACCCCAAATACCCTCTAACCGCCTTAAACAACCCTAAACCAAACCCAAACCTGAAAAATAGAAATTTCTTAAAAAAAAAATAACGTATTTTGCTAACTTAAAATTGTGTGGGGAATCAAATTTTTTGGGACCAAAATCAATATTTCACCGACGCAAAGCCCAAAACGCGCGGTGGGTTCCTCCTGGTCACGTGAATCCACCTGGATGGCCTGAAAAATTAAAATTTTTTAAGAATAAAAATAAACCATTTTTCCTAACTTAAATTGTGTGAGGGATTGGGATTGTTAAGACCAAAAGTGCGATTCCACGTCTCAACCCCAAACCTGGGATGGCTACCACCTGGACAGAATCGCTCAGAACTTTTTTGCCTGACGTTGCACGAACCCTACACGCTCGATCTTGAGAGAACCTTGAACTTTAAATTTCACCGCACTTGCTGGGAATCGAACTAATCGAACAATACTAAACGAACTCCACCTTAGCAACTTACCACTAGGCCATCCATGCATTTTTCATGATTAGGCTTTTGTGGTATATATTATCAGTCGTGCATTAATGTGTTTAACATTTAGGTACTCATGTGTGGTAATCGTTATTTTCAATTCAGAATTTCTTGCTGAATATCTCTGGAGAGACAAAAATTTTAAAAGATAGGATTTTACGCATAAAATAGCGTTTTTGTGTTTGTGACTGAAGAACTTTTCGCCCTTCAACTTGGAGATAGTACATCTAATGGTAGGCTACTCATAATGGGGGTATTGGGGCGAATTTCCGAGACCAAGAGTGCTGCAGTAGGCTTATAGATTTACTAGTTTTTTAATCGTATTTTGCCATTGTGCTCCGTTATGCTACAGATGAGTCCAGCCTCGGGACCATTTCAGAGAGACATTACAGTGAGAGTGGCGTTATATTTTTTGCTTTGGCCCCTTTGTTTTTTTCTTGTAAATTTTCAGGTTTAAAAGTTAACTTGTGTGTTAGGACGATATCAAATATTTTTTTTAAAACGGTTAATGAATACCTTCATACATCAATTAAATACATTCCTCCACCAATTCATTTTTCGCTCCCACCAAATCGTATAAAAACGAGTATTTCGCAGTGTTTTTCTAGTTATAAATTATTTTAAATAAACATTTAGCCTTGCATTTCTAGTTTCTAATAAGTTATCAAATATATCTTTGCTGTGGAGTGATTTCGTGTAGTGATTGCATATTCTTGTAAAACATCCATGACTTCCTACCAAAATTGGGCCCTGTAGCCGGTATTTTCATAAAATGTGGTAAAACAATTTAATGAAAGTTACAAAATAACCATGAAAAGAGGGCATTATGGACATTTTTCAAAATTTTCATTTATTTATTTTTGTTCACACAGTTATTTTTTTCTAGCATTATGGACTTTATACTTCTTACCACTAGGAACTAGCGAACATTGTGGTACAGTCAACCCTCGATTTAACGGCACCCCTGGGGACCGGGCCAGGGGTGCCGTTTAATCGAGGT
This sequence comes from Ditylenchus dipsaci, assembly GCA_004194705.1. Taxonomy (NCBI): domain Eukaryota; kingdom Metazoa; phylum Nematoda; class Chromadorea; order Rhabditida; family Anguinidae; genus Ditylenchus; species Ditylenchus dipsaci. The sequence continues at coordinate 652,189 of SADC01001318.1, read as the reverse complement.
ATCTGAAACAAAAATATTGTAGAGTGCCGTTAAATCGAGGGTCTAACATATGATAGCTTGCAACACAACATTATCCGACCAAAATTTGCTTTTATTTTCGGCAATAACAGCATAAACTCATTTCAACAAACGTTGTTCAACAGTTAGACTGAAAATAGTTAGTGATTTTTGGCTGCACTTGCGTATTTCTTCGCTCTTTGTAGAAGTAGTGATCGAGTGAATCGCTGAGACGGAGTATAGTAGGATCTGCAGAATTCTCTCCCAGATATTGACGGACGAATTGTAAATGCCTTTGTGCCTCAAAACGACTGACTGCAGGTTGCTCTGGCTCAATTTCTTCGGCATCCATAGCTTCATTGTCACTTTTGCCAGGGCCTTCCACATTGCTCAACGAAACCTCTTCAATAATTTTACCGAGCGTGAGAGCACCACCTACTTGAAGCGAGCATGCAAAGATGTGTGGAGAACAACATTAAATTACCTTTAAGTGCCATTGTCTTGTTCGGTAGAAGCTGCCAAAATAACCTTGTTTCATCGGCGTTAAAAAGTTGAAAAGTCAACATTTAACAATAAAAACGAGACACCAATGTGTGGAAACTAGCCGAATTCAAACAGACAATTGTTCACAAAAGTTGAATTTTGTCAAAATTTTAAAAATTTTCTCTTTCTGACTTATATGCCGTTAAATCGAGGGTCTTTATCTTTGAGGGGACCGGGCCAGGGGTTCCGTTAAATCGAGGGTGCCGTTAAATCGAGGTGCCGTTAAATCGAGGGTTGACTGTAGTAAAAAATCTAAAACTTAATATAAAAACGCAGATTGAGTCAAATAAAACGCTGTTACGTGACTTGCTTTTGCTTTTTTTAAATTATTTTTATAATTAGTTTAAGATTTTTTACTACTATAATGTTCGTCAGATTTTAACGGTCATTTAAGTACTAAATGCATGAAACTTTAAGATAAAGACTTTGTGGATAAAAAATTGAATAAAAACTTTCAACAAAATCTATTATATCCGATTTACGAGTATTTCATACATTTGATTTAACTGTTGCACCCTTTTTGTGAAGATAACGCCTTATTGGCCCAGTTTCGCCAGGAAATCATACATATTTTACAAAAATACCGTATATTCCCTATTAAAGGCCTTCTCTCTAATAAAGGCCCCCGTCAATGACCTATTTCTCAGCCCAGAAAAATAATTTCGCAAATCTGTTTTTCGCGCTTTTTTAGTTAGCTCGTGCTAAGTTTACCTGATTCCACTTTTTAGATTTCGGTTGAGCACACAAGGATTTCAAAATCAACCCAATTTTTTGGCAAAAAAATCTTTTACGTCAAAGAAATATTTCTGCGGCAAAATTTTTGCGTAGAAGAACTGTTTTTTAGCAAGAAAAAGGTTTGCCCATCTAACTTTACGATAGCCAACATTCGAAAAGACTATTCTATAGCAGGATTATTTTGCCTTGATCTCTGTATTAAGATGGACTTAAATACAGGGTGGCGCAACGTAAACTGGTGAATGAATTTTTGCCATAACTTTTTTATTTTCAAAGATTTTGACGAGATCTTTTTTTTAAGAAAGCTGAATAGATGAGAAAGCGAATGATACCAGACATGCTTATTTTTGTCGCTGAGATCGTTTTTAAAAATGTGTTTTATTAAAATGTTAATTTTTCCTTCTATTAGGCCATGGTTTACACAGCTCAAGAGAATGTCAAGTGCGTCGAGTGGTTCATAGAAGAAGGGAAAAGCGTCGCAGCGTTCAGCGTTCGATACCGAAGGGAGCTAGGAATTCATGCAAAGGTGCCAAAGCGAGACACAATTCTGGATCGGTACACAAAGTTCAGGGGCAAGTGAATGGAAAGTCTGTCGAAGAAGAATATTAAGTGAAATCGTTGTTATTTTTGTCTGATATTGTTGAGTGTGTTCAAACAAAGTTTTCACCGCAAGTTTAGTATCATTCGCTTTCTCATCTATTCAGCTTTCTTTTAAAAAAAAAGATCTCGTCAAAATCTTTGAAAATAAAAAAGTTATGGCAAAAATTCATTCACCAGTTTACGTTGCGCAACCCTGTACATTTTTAACTTTTTTATACAGGGCAGAGTTTTTCGTTAAGCCCGAAAATATTTGGTTTTTGTGTTAGAAATATACATTTTTTTCCAGCAAATATATAAAGTTCCATCCTGAAATTTTACATATTGTTGACCCGGCCAAGGGTTTTATTTACCAGCACACTCCAAATTGCGATGCATTGGGGGAATTGCAAATTTATCTAATATATTATGACGTTAGAGAATACGAACTGAAACTTCCCAATCTATTTCAATGAAGAGTGAAGCGGTCAACCTTTGGCTGAAAATTACAATCTGTAAAAGCTTTTTGATAAATTGGGAAGAAAAAAATTCAAAAATCAGCTTGTGGGACCAGGGCAAAGAAATTTTTTTACCACAACATGTTTTTCGTGAAAATTATTGAAAAGTGCAAAATAAACACCTTTTAAGACTCTTGGAAAAAATGTTTTCAAAAAAATTGATAAAGGGGAACAAGTCATCTTTTTTTCTAGATCGAATGCATATAGAGCCAATTTTATTCGAAAATCAATGGAGCAATGATGCAGCAATTTTTGCGTTTTTTGTGAGTTCGTTTAGCTCATCCTGTAGGTCGAAAAAGCACGCTTCAGTCCGTAATAACATACGCCGGCTAATCCTTGCAAATCTTCAGTAAAACACAGCAGGGCACCTGTGTGGTTAAACAACGTGTGGTTTAAACAAACTTTTTGTACTCTAGACAAAAAAATTGTATCCGGTTGCTGTATCCAGTTACAATTGTATCCGGTTGCAGGGCAGTCCCCAGGTAGTGGTGCCTAAGTTTTGGCGAAAAAATGGCAAGTGTCATCTGAGAACATTTCAAGAAGGGTTGGGGTAAAAGCGACGTGCGATTGTTGGGACCTTTCAGTATATTGGGTCGTGTCAAAAGTTCGGTCGTTTTATTTCAAAAGCAATATTTGTGGCGTTGTGTTTTTACCATAGATTTTTTAACATTTTGCAAAAGTTTACCACTCATTTTGTAGCTGAGAAACTTGGCTACAAAACGAGTGGTAAACTTTTGAAAAATGTTTAAAAAGTCTATGCTAAAAACACAACGCCACAAAAATTGCTTTTGAAATAAAACGACCGAACTTTTGACACGACCTAATATTTGCGTAAAACAACCAGAAATGGCACAATTCTTTTCCAATCTTTCCTTCTTTGATATTCTTTCGGAAACGTTCCTATTCTGGAAGCCTGGCTGAAAGATCGAAAAAACAACGTTCTTGGGGGTTTCAGTATGGCACAAAATGAGGCAGTCCACCTGGTTTTCCTAGCTGTAACTAAGCTTTGCTAGACCTCTCGTCAAACCCTAAACACTTCAAAATAAACCAAAACCGATTTGTTGATTACTTCTGATAGCGTGGGAACTAAACTAACGGAAACTAACCTTTGACTAAAAAAGACATCTTGTTGAAAAGCTGAGATTGAGGGATACACGATAATATAAAGACTTGTGGTAAAATCAGAGAGATCAGAGAGAAAATCAGAAAGAAATTCGCAAAAATGAAAATTTGGGTACTAGAAAGAAGTTTTTTGTAATCACTGTTTCTTTTTTCGACCCTTGGTCAAGGTTGCTGCAAGGTTCGCCCAAGGTTCGAACTTGAATGGACCTTGAGGATATTGATTTAGAACCTTGAGCAAGGTTCTAACCTTAGATGAGCCTTGCGATCCTCGGATGAATCTTGAATCTACTGCATGAACCTTGAAGTAACCCTATTCTGCCTATTGGGTAGTGTCAAGGTTGGGGAAGGAGCGAATTCATCCTTTTTAGAAATTTGCTTGCGCCTTCTTCTTGAATACTGATTGCGAACTTTCTGCCATGACGGAAACTTGATGCGAATTGAACTTGGCTCTTTTCCAGATTGTCCTGCTTCCTTGTCAATTCCAAAGCCATCTTCTGCGCATTCTCAAAGGCTTGCTGCGGATTCATCAAAGCATCGGTTCCAGCCTTCTCACGAAAAATTCGGTCCACGTTACGAGCAATCAGCGTTTCGTAGTCATAGCTTCGGCCGTCCTTGTGATGCGCTTCTTCGTTTGGCTTGAAATTTTCTCCAGACTTGGTGACCAACAATAACGGAAACTTGAGATTCAGATTTTGACGAAGACTTAAATATAAGATGGTGTAATGAAATATCAGAAACATGGAAGACTTACTGAAAGCAATCTGTACATTGGTAAGTAGTTCTGCGCCATAGCTTGTAGCATCGATATTCTTGTCCATCGCGAACGGCTAGCATTTTTCCACCAAATTTTGACTTCAGCTCACTAAAATAAACAAAGAATACATTTTAAATAGAGTTTACAAATCATACATCACGCTTTCTTCAGGTTCTGCTGTAGTTGACGCTGGTAAATGACGAAAGATTGTCATCCTTGGTACTTCCTTGTTGTAGCTGCTTTTAAGAAATTTCTGCACATCTGCGTCCGAAATCTTGCCATCTTTTCGAGCCTGCAGTTTGATGACGACATCTTGGTTAGTCCACTTGAATGATTTCATCTGGAAGATAAGAACATGATAAATAATGAGTAAACAACAAGCATTGTATAAAGGCAAGCAGAAAAGAAACAAAATTAAACAAGAAAATGACGAACGTGGAAGACAATTCCATGCGCTGGTTAATTTTTGAATCAAAATTCAAAAATACGCAAATTTGAAAAATGTTACATTTGGTAGCCAACGTCCCTGTGACGTTTGGCTACCAAATGTAACAAATGTTACATTTGTAGCCAAACGTCTATACCCGAATAGTTGAACAATGGAATAGCGGCGAATTTTTTATTACAAAATCTGACTACGCTAAAAGATGCAAAAATAAAAGTTGATTGTTAGTTGTTAAAGCAGATTTTATATTTGGTTTCAATTTGACCCCGAAAAGTCAAGCTGAAGTTGAAAATCTCTCATTTTGCGGATGCCAACACTACATTTTCAACATGTTTTATTATCATTAAATTCGTCAATACCGTGTTTATTCTAAAAAAAGCCATATTTTTCAACCTCCGAAAAAAATGGCTTTGTATTAAAAATGCAATAAAACGTGGTTTACTCCCCTAGTTTTGACCCCTAAGAGGTTGCCTTCTATTAGAACAACTACGCTAGCTCATCTGAATCTCTGCAACAAGATGGCATTAAAGAATAATTTCTGAAAATTTAAAAAAAAAGTTGTGGCCATTTCCATGTGAGGATTGTTGAATTTCCAGTGCACCATTGTGTGCGAGCCTTTCTTTTGCGAGCCTTTCAACGCTTTCTTGGCCTGTCGACTGGTAGGTGCCGGCAGCTCGTGGCCTTTGTAAATATTTATCGAATTATTGTCGCTAAAATAGAAAGTCCACTGAGAAAGCATACAAGTCACAAGGTTCATCTGTCTATTTTTGGATCCTTCATTGCAACTGTTGAGACAAGAGACCGTGTTACACCTGTGATCAGTTCAGCTCGCCTTTACCAGTTTAGCACTTTTTCAGTTAGACTTCCAGTTCCAATTCTTGCAGAAAGTGTGCAGCTCATCATTTTCGTCAATAACAAGCAGCAAAAAATTCAAAATTCCGCAGAAAAATTCTAGAATAATTGAAATTCTTGACTAAGCAGTCTTGCGAAATATTTTCTTGTAAAATAATTCGTGTTATTTCAAACCAATATATACATTTTTGAGGAATTTTCGGGCGAACGCAACATAATGCGATCCCTATCTGGTGAACATCGGTCCACTTGAACGCAACATTATTGGAGAGTGGGGGATGAATAGAGGCAGGGGAATTATATTTCAACCTCTTCGCAAATTTTCGAAAAATTCAAGTTAAAAAATTGGAATTCGGCGCTAGTATAGAATAACCAACCCCTCCCCTACAATTTGACTCCTCCAAAATCGCTGTAACTACTCGTTGGAACAACAAGTTTAGGGTTAGCTCTTAGGCTCGGGGGTAGGGTCGCGTACGGAAGTTGTGACTAATAAATAGTTACCGCATATTTTCCGGGGTCTGGGACATGTAGTTAGGTACTCTTTATTCAAGTTTTAAAAGGAAAATTTTTTAGGGGCGGGTATTCTATACTAGGGTCTGGAATTCTTATTCATGAAATTTGAAATTACGCATGCATTTTTGTTCTGCGGGCACGGGATGTCACATTTTCCCTTAGTTTTTTTGTCTTCCGTATGACTTTTTATATTTATATAAATCGACTTTACTAGTGATTTTCAAAAAAGCCGAATCTCAGAGCCTACTGGTGCGAAAACTGTTCGACCTCGTTTTCTCGTAACTTCTGCTAGTAATACCGAAACTCTCAACTCTACGCAACGCCAGGTTGAATATTTCATCAACATTAATCGTGATATATCAATCGCAGAAGATGAACAGTTATGTTGCTAATTCTGATGACATATTTTTCTCATCCAGATATCATTTTTCATGAATCTAGCCATCAATCCTAGTGGTGCAAATACTATGAACAAAACAAATGCTATTTTCGATACCTTTCGATACTCGATATATTTTCGATACGTCATCAAAGCAGGTGGAGCCTTCTCAGGGCTTTTCGTCTGGGATGCTTTCTCGAGCCACAAAAGCAAGAGCGTGCTTAAAACCAGATGGCCAATCGGTTCATGGGCCAAGAGATGCTTCGCAAAGTCAAAGAAAAAGAGCAAGGTCTAACCGGGCAGTACGATCAAAGATAGCCAGAAGGCTGAAAGATTATTAGAAGGTGGAGGATCAATAGAGGTTATACGGTAAGTCGGACGCAACACTGAGAGATACAACATAAAGAGTCCATTGTAGATAAATTGAGATAAAAAATAAAAGCTGGAATAGAGAGGTTTTGAAACTTTTCAAAAAGCTTATACTGAAAGCGTTTACAGTTTAATCTCGATTTAGTGTATATTTTTCGGTCCCCCGGCCTACACCAAATCGAGAGTGGACTGTACTAGAAAAGGTATTTAAAAGATTTCCTTGTAGCTAAATTTGTAACTATTTTGGTTAGCTTATGACTAGTTTGGTATGCTTATGGGGCTTTGAAATAACAATTTATATTCTGCTATAAGTTCTGAGCCAGAATAGCTTGCATAAGAATATAGAATGAAAGCAAACAAGGTAGGTGGTAATTAGTATTTTTTAACAATGTTTTATTTGAATAGGTGAACAAGCACTGATGGTTCAGTGGTGGAATGCTCGCCTGCCACGCGGGCGACCCGAGTTCGATTCTCGGTCAGTGCAATGTTTTTCTTCTTTTCCACACTTATTTCAAGTTTATATTATTGTTATTAGTAAGGGCAGGTGGAAATTTCGGTGTACGGTCAGTTCGCCCCGGTCAGTTCGCCCCGTTTTTCAAAACCGACAGTTCGCCCCGGTCAGTTCGCCCCGTTTTTCAAAACGGTCAGTTCGCCCCGGTCAGTTTGCCCCGTTTTTTTCAAACCAATATAGTAACCATTTTTTTTCATGAAAAATACCTTTGTTAGTCTCGATACTCCATGAACCAACAAGCCAAGTGGCAAACTATTATTTGTGGTTTTCCAGTAACCCTTGTGCAAACCTTGTTTTAGAATTTTCAACATGGTTTGACGGTAGTAAATGTTATCTTGTAAGGTATTTTTTTTGAGTTTAAATCCACTAATAATACTCCCTCCTGACCATAGGTAATTACTATTTTTCTCAATATAAAGGCCCTCTCTTATAGTTATACGCATAGGGATCTTATACCTGAGTTCAGAGTCAATTTTTTGCACATCTGTTTTCTGCGTTTACTAATTACCACGAGCTCTCCTTATAAATATTTTCAGATTTTGGTAATTGATCCAAAAAATTTAAAAAACGACCCATTTTTTAATTTTTAAAGGGGCGAAAACCAAAAGAGTTACCAGAAATTTTTATCTCTTTTTTTCCACAAACCTGCAAATAAACCTGTCCTTATTGATTGTCCTTATTGTTTATTGAGAAGGCTGCTATGCTATGACAAGAGAAAAACAAAAGGCAAGGGTTACAAATTGATTTTGATCTCTTTGATACCGAACTGAACAACGTCGAAGTGATTTTCTTCGAATCTGATCCATCCGATCCGAGTAGCAGGCGCATCCGTTTCCTGAAAGATAGCAATAATACACTTTTTTGTCAAATTTATACTATACTATACTTGTTGATGCAAATGAGAATTTGACAAATTCAAATGCGCGCGGGACACTTCTCTTTCGTCTCTCACTGTACTCTTTGAGTCGCTCGAAATAACTCCAAAGAGTACTTGTGGGTACTTGGGCACTTGGGGGGGGGGGGGGATGGTTGTCCTCTTTTCGTTAACTGTAAATAGGGTTTAAACGTCTCCTAAGTAATTTTATACGAAAGAAACAAAAAAAAATTGTTTCTTTACAATTTCCGCACTTAAAAGGAAAGTTTTCAAAAAAAATTCGTTACCGAAGGTTGACCAACTGCCTTGTTCCCCTAAGGCAATTAAACCAAAAAGGGTACCTATATATTTTGAAGAAACCAAAAAAATGGAATTTGAACATAGTTTTGTTAATTAGGGCATACCCCATGAAGAAACTCTGGTATGCATATTGTTTTTATGCATCCCGAGTTACTTTCGAGTGATTTTTGTCTAAGGTGTGTGGGTGTGCGCATCTCAACTCCAAGCCCCTAAGCCGCCTGCGCCCCGAAGGGTGCACAGGGGGTTGAGAGTTAGAGATGCGCGCACTCACTTATCTTAGACATGATTCGAGCAAGACCCTTGATCATAAATGCATTAAAGACTCTTTTGCACAGCTCCAGTGACCAAAACGTGGTAGGATACCTTAATATAAGATATATACCTTGGGGAACCAAGGCAGTTGGTCAACCTTTGGTAACCAATTTGTTTTGGAAACTTCACTTTTTAGTGCGAAAACTGTTAAGAAACAACTTTTTCATCGTTTCTAGCGTATAAAACCACCCAGGAGACGTTTAAAAACCATTTACAGTCAACCAAAAAAGGCCCAATATCAACCAACCACCCCCCCCCCCCCCAAGTGCACAAGTACCTTTTAATTTGCATCAACAAGTATGGTCCTTTAACACGGTAATTCCCAACTGGAATAACGGTTCCTATAAGTGTTTCAGAACCTGATGAGCTAGAATATCACAAAATCGGACGTCGCAACATAAGTGTAATGCCCTCAAATGCCACAAGCAGTGTGGCCGCGAGCGGGGCCCGCAGCAGGCGGGCCCAACACTAGCTAGTTAACTTAGTATTCTAGTATCGTCAAAAATCTCTTATATACAATTTTTCAAGATTTTTTGAACTTTTTCGGCCCACCCTGTATAAACAACCTATTTGAAGTTTGAGCAGTGCCATTGTAAACGTGCCTTTATTTCATTGCTACTTGTTTGTTAAATCTACGATCTTTCACCAAATTTATTTTTCATCATGAGAAAACTTGTTTACCTGCCTATTTTGAGGTTTATCTCTATTCCAGCACACTTGTCTCCAAAAATTCAACCACCCAAAACAGGCGCCAAATGCGATCAACCATGTAACTTTTGTCCATCCAAATGGTGGCAGGTTGAGGTTGCAAAAGGAAGAGGTACAACAAATTTTCTTTCTTTGTTCCAACCACAACAACAACTATTTCATATGCAAATTTTACCACTTTTCCCTCCAAATACTTTTGTTCTCCGAGTTGAAGTAGAGGGTTTAAACCTTTTTGAAGATATCGCGTATCCTCTATTAAACAGGCGGTGTCGAATTGCATCCCGGCCAGCGATAGAGTGCGATAATTTAGATTGCACCAAAATGAAATTGCGACAAAAAATTACTATTTGAATTAAGAATCTTATTTGTAAATGTTTATCTCAGCTTTATTTGTCGCAATCTCAATTGTCGCAATTTTAATTGTGGCAAGCTATCGCTGGCCAAGCGGGCACACCTTCGTTTAAAAATCGTTTTCTTGGCATTGTGTTTTTGACTCATTTTTTGAAAATTTTTCTCATGCAACTTAAAATGCACTTTGTAGCCAGTGAGAAAAGTTAAAAAATGAGCAGTAACTTGCTTAATAGAAGTCTTCTGAAAGGGGTCAAAAGGCGTCTCATATAATATGCCTTAATTATATTATATGCTTTAATATTTAAACTTCTTTCTGATTTTAGTGGGGGTGGGGGGGAGGTATTGTGGTAGGCTGGTTTTTTTTTCTCATGACGAAACGCGCCGAATCAACCGTACATTACACGAGAAATCTTAGTTAATTCGGCGCATCTCATCGTGAGTCAGAATGCCCGAAAATGGTCAGCGGTACAAAAACCTGCCAACCAAACTCTGTCCCTAAATTCATAAAAAAAAGGTTTAATTGAGGCGTATAATATGATCTAATTTATCAAAACGTCAACTAAAATTAAGTTTTTTCCTTTTCCAACAAAACAAAAGTTTAATTAGTGAAGTTGAGAGAGCATCTCTCGCATTAATCTAGAAGGGATGGGAAGTGGAAAAAAACTACTTGGAAAATATCTCCATAATTTCTCTGTGTGTGGTCCCGCGAAACAAAAAACAAATTACGACTCTTTCTCTCCTGACGCCGAGATGTGTGTGGGATTTGAACGTGTTTGGCGGCGGTGTACAACAAGAAGAAGAGGACATGCAAAAAAATGCACGTTTGTTTTCCAGCTATGGTTTTGAAGTAGCCGCCTTGGTTCTCTCCTTTATAATTTTGAAAAAATAAGGAAAACTAAATTACAGTGTATTCTACGAAAAATAGTTGACATGGAAAAATGGTTGTCAAGCAAAATTAAAAAGTATCAGGGACAGAATTTGAAAGTGCCGGACAAGAAATACATAGGGCCGTGAAATTTCTCCACGCCATATTCAAAGGTGTTTTTATCTTTAGAGCTGCATAAAAATCCACTTCTGCTGAATTTGATCACAGGCATGGCTAAACTTCAACGTTTTTATGAGTCTCTTGCAGAGGAAGCTGTCAAAATCGACTTGACTAATGTATGCGAGTGAGTGAAAAGGTGCCTAGACGTTTCCGTCACTTTGTGCGAGTTTTTGAATTCGCGCCTTTTTTTAATTTTTGTGTATTTTGCAGTTCGTAAGACATTTTTTAGTCCCGGCTAACATGCGCTGGCCTAAGCCTAAGGTTCTAGCCTGAGTTAGAAAAATTTGATAAAAAAATCATTAAACAGCCAAAAATAAATAAGTGTCTAGTCAAAGGCTTTGGCCCTAATTCATTCGAAAAATTTTGCCACCCTGTGTTGTTATGTAAATTTAAAATCGTATTTTAGACTCCTTCAACTTCAGCCTGGCTAATTGGTGTTTTACTTATTTCAAAATAGTGTCTAAACGACTCCTGAGTGATTTTTATATGCTTGAAACGATAAAAAAATTATTTTCTAACATTTTTTCACACAAAAATGGATTTTTCGGAAAAAAAATTTGATCAAAACTTGACTTTTTACCTTGGGTACAAAGGTAAACTACTTTAAGGTATTCTACCGCGTTTTGGTCACTGGAGCTTGGCAAAAAGAGTCTCATTATGCATTTTTGATTATGAGTCTTGTTCGGAATCATGAATAAGGTAAGTGAGTGCGCGCATCTCTAACTCTCAACCCCCCTGTGCACCCTTCGGGGGCGCAGGCGGCTTAGGGGCTTGGAGTTGAGATGCGCACACCCACATACCTTAGACAAAAATCACTCGAAAGTAACTCGGGATGCATAAAAACATGTATGCATACCAGAGTTTATTTATGCGGTAGGCCCCAGTCAACAAAACTATGTTGAAATTCCATCTTTTTGGGGTATCCAGGTACCCTTTCAGGTTGGATTGCCTTGGAGGACCAAGGCAAAAAGTCGAATTTCGGCCAAAAAAATTTTTTTTAATACATTTTTTATGTGGACAAATGTCAGAAAAAAACTCTTTTATCGTTTTAAGCATATAAAAATTACTTAGGAACAGTGTTGTGAAGGCACCGGTGCGGCACCAGCACGGCAGCTCACGGCACCGCACCGGTGCAGTGAGCTGGTGCCGGTGCTGGATTTTTTGAGGTCGGTGCCGTAAATCGGTGCCGATGCCGAAATTCTCAAAAAGGGAAATTACATCGGCGCGGCAGCAAGCAGCTCACGGCACCGCACCGGTGCGGTGAGCTGGTGCCGGTGCCGAAAATTTTTCGGTCGGTGCCGTGAGCCGGTGCCGGTGCCGAAATTTTCGGGGTCGGTGCCCTCTTATCGAATCTTTGCTCACCTACATCGAAAAAACAATAAAAAAACTTTTATTGCCAAAAAAGCACAGTCATTTTTTTCTCGCTCATCTTTATTTTTCACAGTCTCCACACTCAAACATCAATAAAAATTTGGAGTAGCAGCATTCATAGGAGAGGCAGCAGTAGCAGGCGCAGCACTCAAAAGAGTTGTTATGGCAGTAATAGTAGTGGTAGTAGTAGGAGCAGAAATCTGCGGGCCTGATTTATGGCTTCTGCTGGCTTCTGTGTCTCCCTCTCGCCTCCCAATAATGAGTTGTGCAAGGAAAAGGACAGACAGGTTCAATCCGCTCTTTGAAGTTGCCGCTGGAGGGATGAACTCCTCCTGCAGCAATGACGCCTTCACACTTTTTCTATTTGCACCCCTACCACCCAAGCACTTGGGTTTTTTCAGGCAGAATATGTCAAATTATTATAGTTAATTGTTATAGTTAACTGCTTATAGTTAATATTTCCTGCAGTTGACTCACAGTTAACGTTTTGAAGATGATAATTTTGGCTTCTAATCTATTTTTTTGCTTTTGTTCCTTTTTGGTGGGCAAAGAGGCAAGGAAGAGATTAATGAATGTGTCTGCACACTGGGAATATTAATCCATCAAAATTAGTTCACTTGTCGTGTTTTGCTTTTTCCACTTGTTTTGTTTGTTTGTATACTGTAGGGGATGGGAGACTGGTTGACTAGCTGTATTAATTATAGTACTTATGATTGATGTGCAATTAGGCAAAGGGATGCAACAGCCAACCAGTTTTGACTAGCAGAGCATGGGTGGTCGAAAAATTTTGGTTGGCTAAAAGAAACTGAGCCAGAGATTTTTTGGTTATTTGGTGTGCTGACTTTTTCAAGGCAAATTTTAAATATGAAAAAAGGCTGAGATCAGGTGAATTCAGGGGTTTACAATAATAGTTTATCATTTGTGAAAAACACAGACTTCGGGAGATAACCGAACCCGACCAACTTCTGCAGACTTCGACTAGGATTGTACCATTTAGCTACCGAAGCTGATTTGCTAATTTGGTGGAGGTCATTACTTAAAGCTCTTTGAAAGATTAAAATTTCGGGGAGGAGAAAAATGGGCCAATTTAAATTAGGCCCTTTCAAATCGGGACAATGCAAATTGGGCCATTTCAAATTAGGCCACGATTTCGAGAAAAATATCAGTGAAAAAGTTGTCGACTAGTTGGCCCAGTTTGAAATGGACCAATTTGCACTGGCCCAATTTGAATTTGGCCCGATTTGAAATGGCCCATTTTTCTCCTCCCCAACATTTCAAATAAAATCACTTTTTTGAATTCACCTGGTCTTTGCCTTTTTTTTTAAATTTAAACACCCTAGCGCTGGTTTCCCACTTTAAATAGGCAATTCAGTGAAGGTGAACTAAAACTGGGATTTGTTTCATAAAAAACTATAAAAAATGGGAAACCAATAAATTAAAAAAATCTTCAAATTCTCAAAAGTGAAACTTCAAAAAACAAGTGAATTTTGTTAATTGATCTACTCATATCTCCTCTTCCTTAAAGAAATTCGTAAAGAAACTTTGTCATAATAGAAATTCATGCGTGCCCCTCTACTATTTACCGACTAATAGAGTATCAGGTATTTTACTTTGATCGCGCAAGAAATTTGCAGAAGTCATATCTCAGCCAATTTTTTTTTCAAAAAACTGATTTTGTTCTATAAAATTATCATATGAATTTTTTTTCAAAAACTTTGACTTCAGAAGAGGGGGCTTTTAAGATTGAGCCGCAGTACATCAGTTCCACTTTCTGTCCAATTTTTAGACCCAAATGCTTTTAGCCGTAAATTTCGGTGCTTTTCTTGATCTACAAACAACTTTTTCCTTACATTTGTTATTTAAAATGCACTTTCTCCTTCGACTTCCGTAGCTTGTATATCCATCTATCCATTTGACGGTGGTGAGTGTGGCTTGCTTCCTTCGCCTTCCTCAGCACCCAAAACAAAAAGAATAAATTATCCATGAAATGGAGGAAGAAGAAGAAATGGAAGATCTTGGCCTTGTCCTCAATTTAATTCCGATTTTCCGGATTTAACAAATAAATATCCAGCCGTGCCAATCATAAATCATCGGAGGGCTAGCCACCAGCTTAACTGAATAAATTACACTCATACAATTTGTTGTGCTTGTTGTTTTGATTGCTGGTCCGCAACTTGCTGGATGTCCCCCTCTAGGCACTTTATAGTCAACTAGAAGGGGGGGGGGTCAAAGCCGTAAAATTCGTTGGCTGGTTCAGGGTTTAATTGATTAGTAGCAGTGCTGGCCTATTTTATGATCTATAAATTGGTCGAGTTTTGATGTGGTTGATGTTATAGACCATTTTTATGTGGTTGATATTGACTTGCCATTTAAAATTGGCAACAATTTTGTGGACTTATTTTTATGAGTTTTTAAGAAAAGGGCACTATGAGATTTACAGGGTAATTCTAATTTTTCACGCACTTTTGTTTTAATCTTAGCTTTATTATATGCGCACTTTTTTGCGTGATCACTCAATTGAGAGCCCTGATCTTGATATTCCCTTCCAAAAATAGATCAGCTGTTTGTGATTGCTCTGGGCCGAGTTAGTGCCATTTGGAAAATTGTCTCCCTTTATATTTGTGAAAAGGAGCCATAAGTTAAAGAACGAAATCGGATAAATTTTGAAATACACTCCTACTGAATATTGATTTAGAAACGACAAATGAACCGAAGCAACTTTTGGATTTAGAGGATAGAATGTTAGGCAAGGGGCTGTATATCAGAATTAGGGTTGTCGAGGTCTCAATATTTCAAGGCCTCGACTCTAACCGAAACTCGAAAATTTTCGAGTTTTCGAGTCCAAAACTCGAAAATTCAGCAAAATTCATGCGGAAAATTCAGAAAAAGCCGATTTGCAACACTGCTCGAAACTCGAAAAAATGACTAGAAATTTTTGATCGACGCCTCGAAACTCGAAAGAAGGATTCGAAATTTTTTTCGAGGCGCGACACTCGAAGAAAAAAGGATCCAAAGTTGAAAATTTTCGAGTTTTCGAGTCCAAAACTTGAAATCGAGGCCTCGACTCGACAACCCTGATCAAAATCTTTCTGTGGCTCTATTTAAAGGGGCATGCCTGTCACCGATGGGAATATTTCAAAAGGCGGGTACCAGGTCAATTCAAAAAAAAATATTTTTAAATACAAGTTGGTTGAGTACTTTCCCGGTTATAAGTAATCAGGTACATTTTGAGAGATTCCCATGTGGTGCACAATTTTCCTTTGACTTTTACAAAGTTGCGTCAATTTAATTTTCGTTCGAATTGACTTGGTACCCCTTTTCAAAATATCCCCATCGGCGACGGACATGCCCCTTTAACTTTTTTTTTCGCATGTGCTGTTTTTTATCGCTGAATAAGGGATTTAATAAATTATCGTGTAGTTTTTGCAGTTGGTGTCATCCGGCAGCTAAGAAGCAGGATTAAAAAATGTATTTAATAAATTTGATATTGTTTTTGTGGATAAAATTTAGCGGATCCGAACTCTGCAGCACAGAGCCCCATGTGGAGTGGGCTAGAGGCTACACGCAAAATTCGTGACGACAATTCTGAATTACGAAGCTGCCTAAATCATATAACAATTTGACGTCTAGAATATGACTTTAGCTTTTCCCTTTTTTCGAAGGACTTTTTCTTGTTCTTTTATGTACTGCTTCTAAATAAGTAGGCCATCTATTTTGTTGAACAGAGACCGTAGCCAAGTTGCCTTGCCGTGTTTTTTTTAGCTATAGGTGCTAATCAATGGCCAATAGCTATTACTTTTCCAGCCTCCTTACCATTGCGGCACTTCAAAGGGCTATGGCTGTTTATATTGGCTGGTGTTGGCAGTAGGGGTTGATGGACAGGTGAATTCATAGACAAGCCTCACATTTACAACCCCCAACAACCGTAGTAAAGGGATCCACATTTACATGTCATAATCCACTTAAATCCACTGATCTAAAGTGTAGCCTGACTCTTTGACACTATTAGCTTGGGGTTGGGCCAAATATTTTTATTATTAATAAAAAAATTTAAACAAAGCCTAGGTCTTGACTACAACTGTTTAGCATTTATAACAACATCTGCTATTTTAATTTTGTTCAGAAAACAGACTTGAGTTCGTCCTAACTTACGCTGGCCTGCTCTGTGCTTAAGCACAAGCCAAAGTAAAACGTAAAGTTGAAGAAGAACGTATCTTCCTAAGAGGATCATGCAATTAATGGTCAAAGATCTTTCTTGAATCGATTTTTTTGAATCGTAGTTGACGCTCGATAATGCATCGCTTTTTGGATCAGCCCTAGCGGACGCAATATTGAGCGGGCACCATGTATAGAGTGGTTACAGCCAAACCTCGATTTAACGACCCCCACCTCAAGTTTGTTCCCACCTGGTGTCCGAAACTTTTTTACGCTAATTTTAAAAGCGCGTTGCCAGTTTTGTTTCCACAGTCTGGTAGAAAATATCGCAAAGATTCCGATTTTGCCGATCGTTTTTCAAAAACCTAAAGTTTTTGCTTCTAAAAAAGCAAAACCTCAATTTAACACCCCCTTTCAAATAATAGAGGGTCGTTAAATCGAGGTTTTGCTTTTTAAAAGCAAAAACTTTAAGATTTATAAAAACGATCGGCAAAATCGGAATCCTTGTGATATTTTGTGATATCAATCCCTCCAAACATTGTTCCCATTCTCAGCCAGATGTGTCACACGTGTCAACTAAATAAGTAATTTTAATAAAGCTTTTCATGTTCCTTTTTTAGTCAATTTCATCCCCCACAAAATATTTTTTTATCATTTGCAACTATTCAATAACACATACATGCATGCACACACCTTCACAGCTCCAAAGTTACCATCTTTGTCTGAAAAAAAACTAGAAAAGCAAAAAGGAATAAGAAGACCCTCAATTGAGGTTCCCAAAACCAGTAAGAAGGCATGCAAAGGCTGGTGCTGCACCACCAGGAATCGATGTGTGCCTCTGCTGGTATACTGTAGCTGTTGTTAGTGTTCAAGCCAACCTTCTTTAGCATTCATAATCTGCTGCTGCTGGCTGGTGGACAAGTAACTAGGCAGGCGCCATCCCGACGGACCCATTGTTTGCTGGTTAGGGCAGTGGTGTTGGTTTATCCGCTCGAGCGACTCTTTTCACCGAATTTTTTTATTTTGATACGCTTTCTGATATTATTACCACACTAAAAAGACATTAGAATGATGCTCAGAAAAAGTTGATGCACCGAGGCAACATTATTTTATGTTTCCTCATTTCCTTTGATCAAATACTTTTTGATTTTTGTAAATTTTTTTTAAGATTATTTGTATGTGAGATTCTAAATTTACCATTAGTCGCCCCGAACAGCTTTTTCCTTCACAGTAGGATTGAGTAAGCTTTCTCACAAGGCTTCTTCCTTGAAGTGAGGTTCCTGAAATTCCCGGCTATAATCTTTTCGGTAATATTCCGCGAATATTTTGACTTTTTTGTCATTTTGGACCATAATTTTTTACGAATACAGTTTATTTAAAAAATCAATTTTTTTGCCAATTTTAGAATGGCTCGGCCATATTCCGGAAATATTCCCAGTTCTGACCGCCTTTTCAGCTTCCCTGGCAATAATTACCGTCTTTTTAATATTTAGAAAACATTTTTTGAATTTTTTTCGACTAAAGTAAAGTTTTGCTTTGGATTCCCTGTTCATTTTTCAATGTTTTTAAAGATTTTTCAAAGATACACGGACTAATAGACGTAGAGTATGACATCGCTGGTTAGGGTGGGCTCAAACGTGTGATTATTTTCAAATATCCACAATTTTTTTGAATAACTTTGTGGAGTCTCAGCTCGAGTTGAAAACTTGCTCCAGGCCGAATTTGAAGTCTATCTCATCATTAATTTTTCTGGTAAAAGATTGGGATGCATTCCATCTGGAAATTGATAGTTTTCCCAAAAAACTTAAGAAAAATATCCAGGCTGCTAGTGGCCATTTTGTTGACTAAATTTGTCAATAGATACCTAATTTGAAAGAAACAACTTAGGGCTATAAAACGGTGCAAAACTATTCTCTAGATAATTTGTGAGAAAAATAAGGCTACAACCGACCCTCGATATAAAAAATCTCCCAAGTTCGTTTCCGCCTAGTGTCTGACGCTTTTAACAATGTTTTTTTAATTTTGTGACAGTTTTCTTTGGTCAGTCTGGTCTGAATTATGCCTCTCGTCTATGAGAATAACGATAGTTTCGCCATTTTAAGCCGTAACGCTCTATTGTTTTGAATTTAGACTATTTTTAAAAAAGGCACTCATTGAGAAGATAATCAGTCTTTATCACGTGTGGCAGAGAATAAGGTTATACAGCCGTGAAGTACAGGATCACCCTGTATTACTCCAAAGCGATCCCCAATTTTTTTTTCACAATATCATTCTATATGCTTTTTTCTGGGAGTATATCAATCGGCCTATAAGTGCAGGCTAAACCAGATGTGTGAGAGTGTTTAGCTAACCAACTAACCAGCCAGTTAATAGCAGAACCCAAATGCCAGTGATTTGCGTAAGGCAAAAAAGTTGGCCACATTTTTCGCCTTTTTCTTACTTTTTGCATCCCTGGTTTGGAGTGGTGGGTGGCCAGCCATCTGAATGTGGTGGCTGCTACTACTGTAGCAGCTATTTTCGCTTGCCTATATTATCCCTTTTATGGGTTTGTGAGAGGGCAAAAATTAATTAATTTCTGCATTCTCCATGTCCCTTTCCCCATTAACTAGTGCTACAAGGCCCAATTGGTGCTGCATTCAACAGTTGGCTGTTTATGGCTAGCTGGAAAGCTGGTGCATGTGCTCATAGCTCAGATTTGCTACTACTTTTGCTACGGTAGTTATGGCAGAACTCGAACTTGAAATAGTTTTCATTAGATTAGTAGTTTTGGCTGCTTGGGTAAATCGGGCCAAAGGCATTTAAAATCCCTTATTTTGAATTGTTTTGGATTAGCGCTTTTTTTTAAATTTCAGTCTTTTTGGCTGTTTCTAGTGTTCTTTAATAATTTTTTTTTCTTAGGATTGAGGCAAACGCACGTTAGGGGGCGTCACAAGAGCTAAATTCTGGAACAGGCACTCCAGCAGTTTGCCTTGGTCGCCCAAGCTGATGCTTTAAAATATTTTTTTGTGCTTTAACTGCTTTTTCTTAAAATTTTACACTTTAATTTGGAAAAATAAACAGTTAAAACTTGAGAAAGAAAGCAAAAAATAAAAAAATAAGCTTTGGGAACCAAGGCAAACTGCCGGGGTGCCCATTGTATAATCCATTGTATAGTCGATTGACTGAGGTATTTGTTCCAGGACTGCTCCGGCATAAGCGTGTGTCCTAAACAAGGTTTGCAGTTTATAAGCCGTTTTTCGCCATTTTGGGAATGTTTGATATTCACTAGTATTTTTTAAACTTTTAAAAATGCTAGTGATTTTACTGTGTTTTTACTAGAGCTTCTATAACTTTTAAACATGCTATTTGGAGTTTCTTGGCGTAATGTACGTTTTCCAAATTGCAGGTACTGGTCCCGAACTGACAAAAACTGAAATTGGAGTAGAGGTTATTTGTTTGTAGGTTTGTATCTCATTTTAAATGGATAGTTCCTCTTTCTTTTAGGATTTTTTTTTTGCTAAAATTATCTACTTTTTCTGGTCCATCGTAGCTCGTTCGAAAGTTGCTGCTCCGCTGGATCCTTAGGTTTATAAAACAGACAAAATGATTTTCCACAATTCTGCAAAAAAGAGCGTAGAAACCCAAGATCCTAAACAAGATCATCTTCCGATGATAGGATACTCAAACTTCTAAGACATTTTTTGCTAACATCAAGCTAAACATTATGTCTGTTTGTATTCTACACTAAAGATGATAAATGGCCTAATTCGGACGGGATGGGACAAAACTGTGAAAAAAAAATCCGGGACGGACACCGGGATGGGATGACCGAAAAATTTACTCCGGGACGGGAATCCTTTATAAAACCCTTCGGGACGGAAGTCCATCATCTTTAGTCTACGGAAAAAATCATATATAAGCGACCAGGAAACCTTTAGACCAGATCTCGACGGTTCAAGACGGTCAGGTTCAAAAGATCATTTTTTTCGACAAGTGTTTCTAAGAATTAATTTAAAAATGTCGACTTTTCTAAAAACTTCAAAGAGCCTGCCAAAAAGCCGTCTTCGGTTGATAACTTGAATTTTTGGATCTAAAAGGTTGAAGATCAACTGAAAACAAACTTTGGCAAACTCGAACAAAATTTAATGCCCTAAAATCGATCCTACAATTCTTACCTGTACTAACTAACACCAGTCTGTCCTGAGGGCTGTACACCGAAATATACGCGCCAATTTGGTACTTGATCGTTTTGGTACGCGGTCGTTTTGGTACAAAATTTTTTAGTAAGAATCGTTTCGGCAAGAGATTTTTAGTTAGAAAATTTTCGGTGACAACACGAAAAAAGGTATTTTGGGAAGAGCTTTTTTAATACGCGGTCATTTCGGTAAGTAATTTTTGGTAACAGCACGAAAATTTTCGTACCAAAACGACCAAGTACCAAATGGCGCGTATATTTCGGTGTACAGCCGTCCTGAGCTGTTGTGGAGGTGAATTAATTTCCCTTGTCCTACCTCCAACCAGTTGTCTCCCTCTCCTATTCCCATGCCTCTTCCTGCTACTCACTACTCATTAATTGCCTCATTACTTTTTATGGGATTGCCTTTTCTTGTGTACATGCAGCTGCATACTACTGCTCCATGTCTCTACCTCCATCGCCTTCCTTAACCACTATATATATACATATACAACAACAACCACAGTTGAGGGGAGATGGTAGCGAAGGGATAGCCAGCATGCTAATTTTGCAGGAATAGGGATGCTGCAAACAAATTTAAGAAGCTTAAAGTTGAGTCATTTCGGCTCAATAAAAGCATGATTTTGGTTTAGTTTGTCGTCGTAGTTGGGCACTTTAATAAAAGAGAGTTCCGTTATAACGAGAGTGCGTTATGTTGAAAGTCTGTTTTATGGAAATGGATATTTAACCAACAAAATTGAATAAAAATGTTCGTTATAACGAGAATTTGGTTATATCGGGACTCCCGATTCGGGAGTGCGTCATAACGAGAGTCGACTGTATAGCATCAGGAATAAATTTTGAAATGCTTGAAATTTTTCGCAAAAATTGAAGTGCACCCCCCCCTCCAAAGAGTATGCGTTCTCTAGCCGTAGCACAGGGTAGTGCATGTTCAAAACCCTAATTCTTTGCAATGTGGAGTGTGCTGATCTTTCGCCGCGAAGCGGCGAAATACCCTCGGGATTGGCTGTACACCGAAATATAGGCGCCAATTTGGTACTTGGGCGTTTTGGTACGAAATTTTTTAGTGAGAATCGTTTCGGTAAGAGATTTTTAGTAAGAAATTTTTTGGTGACAGCACGAAAAACGGTATTTGGTGAGAGATTTTTTAATACGCAGTTATTTCGGTAAGTAATTCTATGGTAACAGCACGAAAAATTTCGTACCAAAACGACCGCGTAACAAAACGACCAAGTACCAAATTAGCGCGTATATTTGGCTGTACAGCCTCGATATTTCTACAAAAAAATTAGTTATAATGATAATATAATGATAAGCGAAACACCCCTAACTCATACCCCTCGATTTTAATACTCTTTGCTGGGGGTGCACTTCATATGCTGTCAAATTTGGACATAGGATAGTTTGTGGCACAGACAGTTCGTGGCAGTTTTTTGAATGGACAGTTCGTGGCGGTATCGCGAGTGGACAGTTCGTGGTGGACACTTCGTGGCACTTATCTGTTTTGCACTACTCTGTTTAGCACTACTAGAAGAGTGTTCTGAACACTGCCGGAATAGTGTAAAGCAGTATTGAAGTAGTGTTTGGCACTACTTTAATAGTGGTACTAGTTCGGCTTAGCCCACACCTCTCATTTTTCCATTTTTTATTACAAAATAATCCTTTATTACTCAACAATGTACATTTCAGAAATTTGAGACCACAAACAATACATAATATCATTGCCACTAAACTTTTACGCCAAACAAAATCAGAAACAATTGAATCCACTTGGCAGAAGTTCAAACGTCATCACAAGTATGAATATGGCACGCATAGATCAGTTTTTCGCAGTTATGTTTCTGATTTTGTTTGGCGTAAAAGTTTAGTGGCAATGATATTACGTATTGTTTGTGGTCTCAAATTAAATCTTCCGTGTTCTTCCATGTCTGAAAACAAAAAATAAACGAAATGAAAAAAAAAACGCGAAAAATGGAAAAATAAGAGGTGTGGGCTAAACCGAACTAGTACCTAATAGTGTTTAGTAAACACTGTTTACTATGAGACACTACTTCAATTATGCTTTACACTATTAAAGTAGTGTTTAGCACCACTAGAATAGTGTACTGAACACTACTGGAGTGGTGTGATGCACTATTGAAGTAGTGTTCGGCACTACTTTAATAGTGTTTACTATCAGACACTACTTCAATAGCGCCTCACACTATTGAAGTAGTTTCAGTACACAAAAAAGTGCCACGAAGTGTCCATCACGAACTTTCCGCCACGAACTGTCTGTGCCACGAACTGTCCTTTTACCGTCGAATTTTTTGGATATCACGTATTCTAAAAAGTAAGCGTACGCCAGTGGCCGCGTACGGCTTTTGTACAGGCCTGGGAAAAAGTGCGATCCCACGATATCCTCCTTGCAAGTCGGCGCTCTAACCATTTGAGCTATCGGGTCGCCCAGGCCTTTTCTTATTTCTCTGCTATCTGCCTCCCTTACACCTATCCCCTTCCACAAGACCGTCCTCGGTCTTTTCCATTACTGTCTACTACCGGCCAACTGTGCTCTCTGCACTTTCCTTTGTGGCCGGCCTTCTCAATCAGCAAGCATTCCACTGGGGGAAACATGTCCTCTGCCAGTGATCAGCGAAAGGAGGGCAAGGGCAGGTCAGACAGCTAATCCCAACACCAAAGGAGGTGGACTGGCCAGCCGTAGAAGGCTGCCAAACACTCGCTGCTACCAGTAAGCGTACGCCAGTGGCCGCGTACGGCTTTTGTACAGGCCTGGGAAAAAGTGCGATCCCACGATATCCTCCTTGCAAGTCGGCGCTCTACCATTTGAGCTATCGGGTCGCCCCAGCCTGTTTCTTATTTCTCTGCTATCTGCCTCCCTTACAAAAATTAATAAAAATGAATTCTGCCTTACACAGGAATCGAACCTGTGACCTTCTGTTTACTAGACAGACGCTCTGCCACTGAGCCAGTAAGGCACATATAGCAATTTTATAAAAGATAGACTCTCTATAAAAAAATGGCAATGTTACAGCATTAACAGCCAAAAATCACAAAAAATGACTGACTAAATTAACTGAAGATTCGCGGCTGAGGAAAATTTTTGGCCTAGCTGAAGTTGAGAAAAATTTTCGAGAATAGAAATCCACAGGGTGAAAAAAAATTCGGCCATTTTTATAATTTTTCAAGGCTTCCGGTCTTCTGCGCGCCGGTGAAATTAAAAAAAAGATTGAAGTTTCAGTAAGCGATTTGAATAAAGTATCGTAAGAGTTCTTACATTTTTGCAAGTTTTTTTTTTCGCCACACTTTGTAGTCAAAAAATTATTAAATTATTAGATAGTGAATTCTCTAATGATTTGAGGTACTGGTTCATTTCGTCTCTTGCTAGTTTAAAGTTTTATTATAGCAAAAATTAATTACTCAAACAGTAATTATCGTATTTCCTCTAATGAGCGCGCCGGTGCGCTTATTTTTCAAACGCCCAAAATCTGAAAAATTTCGTGTCAATCTCGAAAATGTCTCGTGCTCAACCGAAATCTAAAAAATGAAATCGTAGAGCTCGTTGGAGTTAAGAAATGCATTAAACAGCTTTGCAGAAAATTTCTCTGAGCTGAGATATAGGACCTCGAATTGGGAGTGCGCGCTTATCAGAGCATGCGCGCTTATTAGAGGAAATACGGTACATATTTATAATACATAAACATTTTCGTAAAAAATTAAACTTGCTCACGTAGCTTTCATATAATTATAATGACTCATAAATAAAATGAACAATTAATCATAATTAGCAAGTGCGGCGCTAGTAGCGAATAAACCCCCCCCCAAGAATCCGACTTTTTAAAATTGCTGTAACTACCCTTGCAAACAACAAGTTTAGACTTAGCCCTTAGGCTTGGGGTAGGCCAGCGTACGGAAGTTGTGACTAATAAAGTACAAGGCTTATCTTTTGTCTTCTCTCATTATGTGCCTTACTGGCTCAGTGGCAGAGCGTCTGTCTAGTAAACAGAAGGTCACAGGTTCGATTCCTGTGTAAGGCAGCATTTTTTTCTGTTTGAGAATAATAATTTTTTACTATTAGTGACAGTTTCCAAGCTTTTTAAAGGGCATGCCCACGCTAATAAGAGATGGTGCCCGGGAATTTGATTTTTTTCCTAATCATTAAATTTCTGTACGGATTTTTTAATTTGGTTTTAACACAACTATACCTAAAATTAAATTTCAGCTAAAGTTTTGTTAAAAACCCAGCTGAAAAATCCGTACAGAATTTAATGATTAGGCGAAAAATTTTAAATTGGCGAGGGACAATCCAGAACGCGTGGCCATGGCCTTTTTAATTAACAAAGTTTTCGGAATCACTGCATAATACGCCACCCACTCGATTTAGTCACACCACATCCTCGATTTCACTGTGGAACTGTAAAAGTCGAATAACTTTTTGATCTGGCAGTGTCAGTGAAGTTCGAAACTTTGGAAAAAATGAAAATTTATTTTTTATGAAGGTCAAATTTAAATGCACAAACAAAAAAATTCCGAAAAGATTATTGTCAAAATCATGGTGGTTCAAACCCTTAAAATTGCTTCACACTGATAACGAATAACAACACTCATTTCGCGAAAGTATACCAAACTCATGTTTTTATAGCCGCTGACTTCCTCTTTTGACTGGTATAAATTTACCACTTAGAGCATAATGCTCATTATAGAAACCTAAAAATTTTTCTTCACTTGATTCGCTTAATAAATTGACTCAGTGCTAAGCTTTGTCGCTACTTCTTAGCATTATGTGGTAGCGCAGTTCAAAAGCTATGCAATTCACTTCACAGAATTTTTTCTGAAATAAAAGTGTTGCAAATTTCTTTGCGCGATCCGTGCACAAAACTGATATGACCAAGCTCTGCAAACAAATTTCTTGAAACACGATTAAAAAATATTTTACGCAGATGTCTCAAAACCAGATGTATTTAGAATGTTAAAAGATGCCGCGTACCTGATTACATAGAGCTGTGAAAAAAGTTTACCGAAATACCTCGAAAAAGAAACTTTAAAACACCCATTCTGACGTAATGCCCAACATTCCGATTTTAACTTTTTTCACTGTAATCTTTAAAATTTGGTTTTTTTTCGAAGTGATGATACAAAATACCTTAGACATTTTGTGCCCGTTCGGCTATCTGCCAGTATTTTCATAACATCCATATGATTGGACAAATAAAAATTTCCTGGCGGCAAAGTTAGCATATATTTACTAGGCTTGGCAATAAGATTA
Source organism: Ditylenchus dipsaci (assembly GCA_004194705.1). Lineage (NCBI taxonomy): Eukaryota > Metazoa > Nematoda > Chromadorea > Rhabditida > Anguinidae > Ditylenchus > Ditylenchus dipsaci. The sequence continues at coordinate 626,322 of SADC01001318.1, read as the reverse complement.
GTATCCCTTGGGATCCCCGTGATTGGAATCCAAAAAATTTTGGAAATCACAATCCCAAACCCACTGGGGCAAAGACCAAAATCCAGAATCTCGCTGAATGATATTCCTCAATTGAAAAACTCCAATTTTTAAGAGATGTCTGTGATTCCCGGGATTCCAATCCCAGAAGTTTCGAAAACCCGCATCCCAACGTTGCAAACGAATTTTAACATCCCAATCCCAAATCCCCAAAAAACACGAACTGCTAAGCCTAATATTATTGATATTTATAAATATTTACTAGCTCCAAGTCTTTGTTTAAAATCATAGTTGCACGCAAAATTTTTTTGGTGCCGGGCGCCGACACCGGCGCCGGAGTTTTCAAAAATGGGTGCCGGCTATTCTCTAGGCGCCGGGCGCCGGAACCGGCGCCGGTTTTTCAAAAAATCGGCGCCGCGCACATTACGTGGCGCCGGTCATTTTTTTGCCGGGCGCCGGAGAAATCTAAAAGTAACTAAAAAATTTTTTGTTCCATAAAGTTCTTTTTTTTCATAATCAATAGGAAAAGTGACACGAATTTATCTTTCTCTTGTTTTACATGAAATGGTTATACATTTTTACAATTATCGATGTGTTAGACTTTTTCCTTCAGCTGTTCGCATTGAAATAATATACACGTGCAATTCACAGCCACTCTGATTGCACAAATAAACAACATGTCATACGCTAGCATGGCCAGTGATTAGTAAAACCTAGACCAGTAATAAGCTTGTTAAGTCACTTAACTCAAGTGCATGCAAAAAAGTGTGAGTTGAAATTCATTGTAACAAGTTCAATTGCTGAAACTTCTTCAATTTCATGATTTTCTGGTTAACTATATATGGTTTTCTGGTTAACTAGTGCTCAATTTAAAAAATTTCGAGAACTTTAGAAAACGAATGCAACAATCTTTTTGCGATACGTCCCTACTCGGCGAAAGACAGCTTAGTGCGACGCATGAGTTGATAACCATAAACAATACAACCTTTTCTTATCAAGCAATAGGTACTACAACAACAGATTTAATGGACAATTAGGCAACCCAGCCAGACCTTTCATTAAAAGAAATTGCGACTGCTGCTGCTCGTGTGGCTTATGCTGCTGGTCACACTCATCTCGCTGCTATTCGGAAACGGAGTCGCTGCCTCGGCATCCTCGGAAGCATCGACTAGGACTTGCACGCCGCTGTCAACCACATCCACAGCCTGCACAGCTTTATGTCTGAAAATGAACATTGCTGAGGAATAAGTCAATTGGAAAGTACAGAAATTCTCTGTTGGAACGCGTGTAGAGAAGATAAAGCGGCAGAGGTTTCAAGAGTGGGAGATATCGCTGCCACTTTGCTTTCGATGATAGAGACAGAACTTGGACGGAGAGTTGGCAACCTTTTCAGCTCCCTCTGCTGTCTTGCATCCGATGTACATTTCCTTGAGCAATGCCTTGGACATGACACTAAAGATACGATTTAAGATCATCAAAGGATTTCAGCAGTATTAAGAAACTCACTCTTTTTTTTCTTCTTGATACTGCTGTGGACGAATCTTTTCATTGGCAATGTACGGCTGACCACGAAGTCCGACAGCTTGCACTCCTCCGTTGAACTTCTCACACTTCTTAGCATCAGCGTGCTCAAAATTAATCGTCATTTGGCTAAAAGCTGGCAACAAGAGAGATGTGACGGACTAAACATGGAAAAAACAGACTGCGTGACTTGACTGGAAAGGAAACTAACTATTTCAGTGTTGTTGGCGTTTGCGAGACAGTATCGAACAAATTCTGTTCCTTGAAGTAGCTTCTTCGTTTTCGTTGAGCATTCTTTCCATTGGAAATTTTCGGCTGACACAATTCATATCGTTGCTCCCTCTTCGGACGATCGGGGCACTTTTTTGAGACCGCAACGCATTCCTTCTGCAGCAAAACTGGCAATTGATTTCGATTGCATCTTCTTCCGTGAGCACAGCACACGATTTTGGACGAACGATGAATGTGATTCTCCTAAACAAATAAAGAATTGAACAAGCAATCGATCAGAAAATCCTGGCAAAAAACCTCGATATGATTACTTGACTTCGTACGATCTGCCATTTTCTTTGAATTGAAGAAGGAGCGAAGTCTTTGCCTATTCCACAGCGACGTTTTGCGAGGAATGACTCTGCTCTGCAAAATATAAATCACAAAAAAGTATTTGTCTCCCGAGGAAATAAGTTTGAATTTTTTTCTGTAAAAGTAGCCGAAATTGCTTTTTTACAACCCGTGAATCACATAAATCCAGCGCTAAGGAAAAATTATGAGATTGTTACTGTAATACAGTAACTGTATTGCATTCGAAATTTCCCCTGTCCAAGTTGTAAGTTAGATTTTCTTCTAATTTCTTTCATTGATCACCTCAATAAATTGTTGGCAAAAGTATTGACGAATCCATGATATAGAATCCTATATGAGGTTTTTTCCCGATTTTACACGATATCAAAACTTTTTGCGCAGTCCATGGACAAACTGATATGTCCAAGCTCTATAAAAAAAATCGCCGAAACACTTTTTTAAAGGGCTTGATTTTACAATCCCCCCCCCTACGGGGAGTGATCAGATGCACGGAAAAATGAAGTCCAGTGGAAGACCACTAAATGACCACTGGCCAACCAGTAACTCCACTGGAATCAGAAAGTATGAATTTCTAGTAGATTGCCACTGGCATTCCAGTGGTAAATCGCTCATTTAGTGGCAATTTGGTGGAATTTACCAATTTACCACTGGAATTCCAGTGGCAATCCACTTGAATATTCGATACAAGTGGCAATTTGGTGAAAATCTAGCAATTTACCAGTGGAATGCCAGTGGTAATCCACTGGAATTTGTGACTTACTGGTATTCCAGTGGCAATTTTCATCCAATTATCGTAGTTGACACTAACTAATGTTATTTTAACCTTTTTATACCAGGAATGTATTTTTTATCACGTAGCTGTTTGGTTAAGTATTATTTTATACTCATTAAAAATCTTTATACAGTCAACGCTCGATTTAAGGACACTCCATGGAGGAGATACCGTATTTATTCTAATAGAAGCCATGGCCTTCTATTTTTCAACCTCCAAAATTTTTTTTGCTTTGTGCTAAAAATGCAATAAAACATGTTTACCCCCTAGTTTTGGCCCCAGGGTGGCCTTCTATTAGAGACTGGCCTTCTAATAGAGACTGGCCTTCTATTAGAATAAATACGGTAACCTCATATTCGTGTTTCTCGACGCCGATTTCATGAGAAAGCAGGCTGTTTTTTTTATTCTGAGAAAAAAAAATGCGAACCACAGGGGAAGGGGGCATGTTTTTTAGCCAAAACTTTCAATAATTTAAATTCGCGCCTTTTGATTTTAAAGTGATTAAGGGCTGTATTGGGCAGGGAATAGAAGGGGTCACTAATAACACAGGCCCACTAACAACAAGATGTTGAACATAGTTTTGAATACTGGGGCCTACCGCATAAATGACGCTACTGTAATATCTCCCTCACCATCACCACCCCCCCCAAACGACTTTTTAAACCATTTTTATACAATAATTGTGCCATAAAAGGACCAGAAGAGCAATTTAAATGGGGTTACGGGCTGTATTGGGAGGGAAAGGAAATAATACAGGGCCACTTTTCGAGACGGTTGGGATCCTTAGAGTATTAATTCTCTAAGCGTCTAAGGGCACTTACAACACAGGAGTCGTGGTGCAGGCATAGTAGAGTTGTAGAATTCCCGGAATATAGAAAACCGGGAATATTCTCGGGAATATTCCGGGAACATTGGGAATATTCCGGAATATTCCCAATATAGGGGAAATACCGGGAAACCGGAATATTCCCAATGTTCCGGGAATATTCCCGGGAATATTCCCATTGTACAACCTAGGCATAAGTATAACTACTTTCCATGGACCAAGCCAATCAGCGGGATGCACCCTGCGGGGTTTCACCTAAGCCTAGCACTTTTTCAGTGCTAGGCTAAATTTTTGGATGCTGGCCTATGACCCGGTCTTGTGAAGCGAGGGGAAATGCTCTTCGGTAAAAACAAAGATGTTGAACATAGTTTTGAATACTGGGGCCTACGCATTAACTCTGGTATGCATGTTTTCATGCATCCATAGTCACTTTCGAGTGATTTGTGTCTAATGTATGCGGGTGTGCGCATCTCAACTCCAAGCCCCTGCGACCCCGAAGGGGGCGCAGGGGCTGGAGAGTCAGAGATTAGGCACTCACTTACCTTAGACATGATTACAAGAAGTACTCTTGATCAAAAAATGCATATAGAGTCTCTTTTTGCCACGGCCAGTGAAAAAACATGGTGAGGCAGTCGAGAAAATATATTTACTTTCCTATTGTTCTGCCATAAAAGTGGCCCCTTTTATTCCCTTCCCCTCCAATACAGTCTTATTCCCTTTAAATTCAAAAGGCGCCAATTTTAAATTTTCAAATTTTGACTAAAAACCATGCCCCCCCTGTGGTTCGAAATTTTTTTTCTCAGAATCAAAAAAACAGCCGGCTCTCTCATAAAATCGGGGTCGAGAAACACGAATATGTGGTTATCTCCACCATCTGATCACTCCCGTGGGGGGGGTGGTAAACTGCAACCTTTTAAAGTTTTACAGGGCGTCACAGCCGTCTTTAGAGTGTTAACAGGCTTTATTGGTCTCTTTTTCTAGGCAATTCCAGCAAAGTCATTACTATTAGAGACAGAAACAAGACAAGATCTTGGCCAAGATTTTGTCTTTTCTTCCCCAATTGACGGCAAATCTTGTCTTGGGATCTTGTTTGGTCATTTCTAGAAATCTTGGTCTTGGTTTTCTGCCAATCTTGTATGCGAAATTTACAAAAACCCGACAGCCCATTTTATCGTTTTTAGGGCCCATAAAATACCGAATTATGTTTATGGGACTTATAAAAGATTTAAAAATGACGGGGCGGGACAATTTCGTCCAGCTCGCCGTCCAAAATCCCGTCTGAACATTTTTCAACAATTCCCGTCCGGTGTCCCGTCCGGAAAAAATTATTCAATTTCGTCCCGTGTCGTCCCGAAAGTATCAAATTTCCATCTTTAATAAAAAACGGTCGAAACTGAAAAATGCCGTTTTTGACTGAAAATGCTGAAAAAATGCTTTTAGCTAAAAGTGCCGTCTTTTTTTCTTTTAGGGCCTGCTTACAATGGGATGTCGATGTCGAAGTAAAAGTGGTGTCTAGATCTCTCGTTTCTCATAAGAAAATGCCAAATCTGATATAGATGACCTATACCTACTTTTTGATTTTAGTTATAGGTCATCTATATCAGATTTGGCATTTTCCTATGGGAAACGCGAGATCTAGACACCACTTTACTTCGACATCGACATCCATTGTAAGCGGCCCTTAGTCAAAGAAGTGAACATCCATACAATTTTTCAAAGTAATAACACTTACAGGTAGCCCTGCGACTATTTTTTCTAACGAAGTATCATTTGTTGCAACATGTTTGCAAAATGTAGCACGGAAAGGTAAAAGTATGAATCAAATTATTTTTCCGACTTGCTTCACATTTTGACGTTTTTGTGCTAAATTTTGCAAAACTAGAGTCACAGGGCTACCTGATAATGTTATCACTTTGAAAAAAAATTGTTCAGTTATCTGGCACTTTTCAACTTTTCTTTCGAAAGATAAAAAAAAAGACGGCACTTTTCAGCATTTTTCAGTTTCGACCATAAAACACACGTCAAACAATATAAAAAGTACAAGATCAAGAACAGGGAAGAATAGTGCGTAAAAAGTTATAAAACTGACCACAAGTTTGCTATGAAAATTTATACTATCGATTTTTTTTGGCCAAGATCTTGGCCAAGACCTTGCTTGCCCGTTTTCAAAAATCTTGGTCTTGGTCGAAATTTCAGTTAAAAATCTTGTTTTGGAATCTTGCTTGGTATCCACTTTCTGTGTCTAACTACTATTGTGTCTTGGCATTTTTCAAACTTGCTTTTGAAAAAAAAATTATGCAGCTATTGTTGAAACATTATTTCTGGCAAATGGCTAACTAGACTAAAGTATGGGCTGCATATAACTTTTTTTAGTTTTTGTTTAGACTTTACTCTACCGGTTTGTACATGCAAAATGAGTCTATACGTAATTTTCACCTGTATTTATGTGTGCTTTGTTCGAGGCGTAAAGTGAGGCAATGTTAAAAACAAAAAAAAAATAGATGTCTCATATGGGTGAATAGATTTAGCAAAATACTTTTTAAGCAAATGTGTGGGTGGTCCAAATACGCCGCACTCTCGGTTTGGGCCATAAAGTTTCATTTCGGTTTCCGATTTTGTTGATCTTTTTATATTTGGAAACTCGCCATGTGTATCATTATGCGTAGACAACATTCTTAGGAGATTGGCTGCGGATGGGTTTATAAAAAGCTCAAAAATTTTGAAAATTTCAAAAAAAACTTTGAAGTAAATGAAGACCTGATGATAAAAACAGTTTAGGGTACTTCTTCGGCTGACATCACACCTACGATTTTTCATTTTGCTGAATTTTTTGCCCAGTTAAATACATATTTTATTCACAAGCATACAACACAGCAATTTGTGTACAATATGTTTAGTTTTGGTGACCATATTCAATGCTTAACCTGCAAAGTAAGACTAAATTTTTCTTATTTTTGACAAAAAAAATTAATACGATAAACTTGTGGCCGAAAAATTTGCAGAAGTAACAAAGGTCGGATTTGGACAATCCGGCCGAAAATGGGTTAAAAGTTCGACCCCGTGTTGGGTCCGACACTTTTTACCCTGATTTTTGAAGGCTTTTACCAGTCAGAATGAAAATTCAAAAATACAATTTTGAAAATCACTTTTCAGAAACTTAACAATTTTCTTTTAATCGAAATCTTTGGACTTTTTATGACGGATCAGCTTTGTAAAAGTGTCTGCTGATCGAGACTGGACGGTATATTGTTATTAAATCCAACATTTTCCTTCAGTGTTTTACCTGTCCTTGATTGGAAGTTGTAAGTTTCCCAGCAGTCTTCAACGGATCCCCTGAGCATACTTTATTAACATATCCAACCAATAAATCTTTTAACCGGGCAAAAAATTCAGCAAAATGAAAAAATTGAAGGTGTGATGTCAACCGAAGAAGTACCCAGTTTAGACCTGCTCAATCTCAATTTATCTCAATTTTTCAAATTTTTACTACGCTGAAAAAAAACCCATGCATAGCAGCTTCCCTACGAATTTTGTCTGTGGCAAGTATACTGTCACCTTGTAAGCCGATAAGTCAGGGGCAGTTTTCTCAATAGTCAGAGGCAGAATGAAAGTCAGAAAAAATTCAAAAATTCTAACAGTCAGAGAGCGCGGGAAATTATTCTGGCTGACAGACTCTTTCTGACTTTCAGAAATGAGATCCAGACAGGGAAAATACAGTGTGATCTGATCGATTTGCCTTTCTGACTCTCATTTCTGACAGTCAGATTAATTTCCGCGCTTTATGACTGTCAGAATTTTTGAATTATCATTCTGCCTCTGACCATTGCCAACACTGGTCAGGAACAAGTCTTAAAAAATATATATTTACAAGATCAGAAAACAATAATAAAATTTATGGCATAATCAAGGGTGCGACAAATTTTGCACACCCAGTTTTTTCTTTGGGTTCCTTCATTTTAATCCGTAAATTTACCGACTTTTGAAATCATTGAGTAGCGTTTAATAGCTTCTTGGAAAACAGAGATTCAGGGCTACAATTTGTTTTTTATTTATTTAGTAACAGCTATTAAAAAGAGCGCAAATCCAGTAATTTTGGGGTATTATGTAAAGAGTCATTTGAAATCACCATTAAAATAAAGAATGGCATGTAGTTAGACATTTTGAATTTACTTCTAACTTAATATCACTTTTTTCTTCGCATGATAGCTCGAAAGGAAGCCTAGAATCTCGGCTACATTTTAGTATATGAAACGTATGACTTGTAAAAAAAAGTCAGAAATTATTGATCAAACTAGTCAAAGAAAAACCCAAACATCGATCGATTTTCGAAGAAACCTACTTTATCCTGTTAATCAGCTCCAGTAAGTATGAAAACCTGCGCTGATAATCTTGTTGGGTAGCAAAGAGCCTGAGGATCATTTCAACACTAAACTTGTAAATAAAAAGTAATATAATATACACCCAGTGTTAGCCGAACATGTGGCCTAGATGCGGGGTTGCCGGGTTACCGGGACTAAATGTAATAAAAAAAATTAACAGACCAAGAAATTAAGCAGGACCATACTGGGAATCGAACCTGAGATATATTTTGAAATGCAACATTTTTTTATTGATATGCCTCCGAAAATTCCATAAATAAGCTTAGATAGCCAGCCAAAAAGACCGAAACCACAAGCTCAACTAAAGTAAATTTATTACTAGGCCAATTCACATATTCAAAAAAGCTTTTCAGCAGCACACTTCTCAACCCTAAAAAGCTCCCAAAAAGGGGTGAACAAAAAAAGCCGCGCTCGTTAAATTGTAATAAATGTAGATGTTGCACTCAATATATCCATCCATGTCTTCTTTTTGATCGCCGCCGACCGGCAAAAATAATTCAAAAAAAATTCAGAAGCTGCAAAAGCCAATATCTTTTCTCTCCTCCTCTCCAAAACCAGCCAATAAATTGATTTGAGGAGTAGAAGCAGCAGCCTACAGTAGTCCTTTCATCCACCACTCAGCCGGAATTATTAGTGGTGGTGGTAGCAGGAGCATTTCCCCTTCCCTGCCGCTGCTGCCCAATGAACAAGTGGGCTGAGAGAGCATGAGACAGGCAGCAGCAGCGCTGCTCCAATGCTACCCACCAGCCCCTCGCCCAGCACCTCCTCCTCTCCTTGCTCTTCCGAGGAAGGAGGGTTCGCGCCCCACTCCACTCATAATCACCAGCAACAGCACACAGCCTCCACTCAACAACCACCAACAGCTACAGTTGACTTTGGGTGTTTGTCGACCACTTCTACAGTTGGCTTTGGCTTTACAGTTAACCCAATATATCGGACTCTACACTCAATTTCAGTCCAAAAAGCTCTACAGTCAACTTTGGGCATCTAAAAACCCCTCACAGTTAACTTCGGGTCTACAGTTGTCAACCAGCTGAATTCTACAGTTGTTAATCTGGCTGGACTTAGGCAAGAAGGGTTTGCGCCTGGACTAGGTGCTGCCAATACCAATTCCAGCTCTACTAATAGTAGCAACAGTATCAGCAGCGGCACCAATCACATACAGCTGATGAGCCAAATGGTGCATGGCCTCACTCCAGAAGGGGTCAAGCTGGAAGCCGGCTCCTCCTCGTCAACCGCTGGTATGGTTTTGAATGGCTTTTTTGATTTATTTAGGAGATTCATGAGTGCTTTTGTTGGGTGGGGGGCACTTTACTCCGGCTTTATGGGGCCATTGACGGTATGATTATTGGGTAGTAGTAAGGGGGGGGGTGGTGCAAGTCGTCTTCTTCCCCTTTTTTTCTCGCTGTTGTTGTAGCAGCACCAATTTGATTGTAGTAGTAGTGCCGTTTATGATGCCAATTAATCGGTTTAAGTGGGGGAGGGCCATCACACTGCTATTGCCACCCATCTTTGAGAGTGATGCACATTCAGTGTTGGCTGAGGATGCACAGTTTAGTAGTTGGTGCTGGCTCTGGAGTTTAGTTTGAATGGTTCGGGCTGGGTGCTTATTATTAGTAACTAGCTTGATTATGTGAAGGGTCACATGGTGTGCCTTTCAGCAACAATTGAAATTAGCTTGATAAATATCGTATTTTTTTGATACAGATGAAAGACTTTTTGGTAACAAGACCGATGGTCTGAAGTGTGGTTTGACGAAATCCAATTCTTCTAATATTTGGTGGCATTTTTTGATTCCGATGCGGTTTTTTTAAGCTGAGCACTTCTACAAAATTTAGCTTTTTTAAAAAAAAACAGAAATTGTAGTTTTTTCAGTGGTTTGACAAAATATACTACATTTTGAAAAAAAAAACTCTTTCCCGCTAGCACATTTAAAACTCTCACATTGGATTCGTGATCAGAATTTACAGAAGTGCTCAGCTTGGAAACTGCATTAGAATCAACAAATTTTACAGTCAGCTGTTCTCGTGTGAATCATGACCTCATTATGAGATATTTTTTCGGGTTTGTAAGATTATTCGAGAGCACTGGATCATTGCAGCATGCCGTATTTCCCCTGCTAATGCGGCTTAGCTTTTTCTAGTAAACCCACTCCTCAACGTTCAGCTTATGGCAGACTAAATGTTTTAGATAGCTGTTTTTTGCGTTTTCTTAACTCTACTTAACCGATTATATTTTTTGATTTTCAGATTACACCCGGAAATTCGAGATCGATTTAAAACTTTTCAATTTTTTTGAGGCGATGAAAAGTAATTAGTCCGGGCTATGTAATAGAGAAGATACGGTATTCAATTTTGAGACAAAATCACTAAGCAAGCTTTGCACAAAATTGTTAACTTTTTCGCTATGTACCAGAAAATAAAGTAGGTCGGATGTTTAATTCGTAAGTTTAATTAAGAGCCCGAAGGTGTGCCAGTTTTCAACATCTTTTTTTCGCTCTTTAAAGAAGCATGCCCGTGCGCGACACGGAGAAAAGACGGACCAGCAGTTATTTTCTTCCTCGAAGGGTTTTTACATACGTTCTCATCTAGATTTTTTAAGTTTTCTGCTTAGTTTTCAAAAGTAGCATACAGTCATTAATATCAGGTTTGACGCAAACGAGTGAAAAATGGAACGATTCAAAAAAAATTCTTGTCTTCGTCGTAACTATTCCAAATGTACGGGCATGCCGCTTTAAAGTGATTTTATCTATTCTCAAGTGCTTTTCCCGAGAAAATGGGGTATCGACGTTGTGTACCTTTTGTCCCATTCTGGGACTACTTTTCTCTAACTACTTAGGCCTTAGGGGTAGGCCAGCGTATGTTAAAACGGACTAATAAAGGCCTAACGCACTTTTCCCGGGAAACTAATTTTGGACCTAAATTTCACATATTTGATTCTCCACATTTGCAGATGCTAAGCCGTTTGCCCAAGACACCAGCTCCCTGGACTACCAGTCAGCTGCAGCGGCAGCAGTCTTCCAACAGCACAACTTTGTATACTACAACAATCCCTTTTGTGGAACTTCCGCCCCAGCTTGGCCATATGGTGTGGCTGGCACTCCACACTGGTCCACTTTCAGTAAGCCAATTGATATTGAAAAAATTGTATTTTGCTTTAAATTTTTAGCCAAAAAAGGTTTTTATTGATTCTTTATGGCTTGTTCACATTTTTCGAGTTCGTGTTCGGATTTTCAGCTGCCTGAACACCTTTGATCCGAACTCAAACTTGAAGTCAAAGTCAAACTCGAAAGTGTTCACGTAATTCGAGTTCGACTTCAAGTGAGAGGTCGAACTTGAAGGTGTTAATGCATATAACTTGGGTTCCCTTGAAGTGAATCCCCGAAATCCTAACTTCAATTGGCTTTCGACCATTTTGGGGTGAGATTCTGAGTGATCAAAGTTATATACATGAATATTTTCAAGTACAATATCGAACTAAAACTCGAAGTACGCGAACACCTTCGAGTTCAAGTTCGAGCTCGGATTTTCGACTACATGAACACCCTCGATCTGAACTCGAACACGAACTCGTAGCTCGTGAACAAGGCTTCACGGATTATACTCGATTATATCTTGTCTAGTAGAAAAATTTCATTTTTTTAAACTTTAATTTATTGTCTTTGATTTGTACACGATCTTTTTTTAAATCATAACTAGCGTGTAGCCCTGAGCACAGTTGGACGCGTGCAAAAAACAGCGCCGCCGCCGGGCTTTTTGACCGCCGGCGGTGGCGGCAGCGCCGGGGGCCGGCGTCGGCGTCCAACTATGGCCCTGAGCCTCCGCTGATCAACTTTTTTTCAACGTTTACGAAGTATTATGATGGTTGGAAAAAGAAGAAGGGTATGGCAAGATAACCCAATAATAACCTAAAAAGCGCTTTATGTAGAAAAGAACTCCCAACCAGTGTTTCCAAAAGTAACCCCTACACCTACACATACCATACAGTACGCGTACACTTGGAAAGTACCCTACATCCACACGTACACTTGACAATAAACATACCATACACCTACATGTACACGTAAAATTAAACGTACACCTGCCTGTACACCTACACTTGAAATTAAAGGCGTATTCACAATGAGGAGTCTGTTTGCGGATGCTAAAACAGACTACTCACTAATAATCTGCGAAACAGAATCCTCGCTTTTTTTTACTGTGTTCGCAAATTTATTCAGTTGGTGTGGTTTTTTTTATTTTTCAGTTGCTTATATAGCTTCTGACATCATATAGTTGAGGTTTAGAGCTATCAAATGAGCTATTTATTGAATAAGTACTACTTTTAAAACCTCAGATAAAATTTCAAGAATCCGCCCAAGGATCTTAACTCGAATTCGAGTGCGGATGCTTGGGCGGAGTCTTTTTTTTAACTCAATTTTTTCAACAACATCTTTTTTATCAATAGCTCATCTGGTAGCCCTGAATCTTGGCTACAAAATGGCACCAACAGAAACTTTTTTAAAAATTAAAAAAAAAGTTATGGCCATTTCCGTGTTACAAATCTGATTTAGCATCCGCAAACAGCCTCCTCATTGTGAATTCAGCTTAAACAAACCTCACCCGTACACATACAGTTTGGCGTACTGTACCGTACAGTACGGTACACTGAGTGTACTATAGTACTATGGGTAATCCTTTTTTCTGGGGCAAATATACTTTTCTTTGGGGCAGAAATACTTTTTTTCGGGCAAATATACTTTTTTTCAGGGCAAATTTACCTTTTTTGGAGCAAAATTTATTTTTTATGGGGCAAATTTTTCTCTTTTTTGGGAAAAAAAATTTACACAAAAGTTTTTAGCAAAACTAGATACAGTGAAGTTGCGCTACAACGCCATCTGTCGAGACCGACCCAGGATGGCGTTATAGCCATAGTGACCGCACCGTCCGTCGCCATCCTAATTTTTTTCATCGCCGTCCTCCGTTTTCACAAGATTTTTTATAATGGGTCACATTTTTTACTTTTCATTATATAATCAATTTTTATACATTATTTTTGGGTGACCGTCCATGCTTCCTTTCATTTTTATTTCGAAAAAATGGGGCCGTCCTAATTTTCCCCTTAAAATTTTGCGAAAAAGTCGGACAAATTAGGACGGCCCCATTTTTTCGAACTAAGGGGTGCCGATAAAGGAAAATAACCGTTTTTTTTTTCTTGTAGGTGGATTACAGCCTTGTGCGAGTTGGGACTTATGTGACTTGGGGTAAGCGAGTCAGTCATTATGCGAGTTGGGTGTCGTTCGCATTTTTGACATCATACACCGCATATCCTTCATTAATTCTATTCCCCAAATGCACTAAAAATAATTTTTTTTCTAATCTCCCTCGATTCCACATTTAATTTAATATTTTGCCATAGACCTTTGACTATTAATCGCATGATGCTCTTGTGACGATTTTTGGCTTATTCAACTTTGCAACTACTCTTCTCGTTACTAACCACTAGAAAAGGATCTAGGATCAAAAAATTTCCAAACTTTTCGTTTTTTGAAAATTTTGATTCAGATTTGTGTAATTTTAAATCCTTTTATGTTTCCTGTATAGTCTTTCCTGGAAAAATCTTAGTTTTTTTTGTTATTTTTTCGTGATTGAGAACTATATCCACAACATTAATACAATAACCAAGGTCTAAATTTCAGCCTAAATGCTGTAACTAAAAATCCATATTATTTACTATTTTAGTAAAAATAGGTAAAAATTTATAAGGGTGCCAAAAGGCGATAAAAAATTAATTTCAAGAGGTTGTCGAAAAAATACTTTTAGATTCGTCATAAAAATTGCACGTTCTAACCTTTTTTGGCAGAAAATTAGACCAGAAAACGGTTTATTTGTAAGCAAAATTTACATGCGTGTATTTTTTTTGAGTTCTCACCTCTAAAAATGTTTTAAAAAATCTAAAAAAATCTAATACTTAACCCATTTTCTTCATTTCTAGATGCCAACAACAAAAAGGCAGGCAAACGTACCAACGAGAACAAACTCTAGTTTTGGAACGAAAGTTTCAGGAGTGCAGCTATGTAAGTTGGCAAGACTTGCTGTTCTCCACAAATAATTCAAGAAAATTTTTCTTAGGTCAGCAAAAAACAGAGAGATGAATTAAGGAGTATGACCAGGCTCAGTGATCGACAAATCAAAATCTGGTTTCAGAATCGGCGGATGAAAGCCAAGGTATTTTGGAGGCAAATGGATCTTTTTGCATAACGAAATTATTTGAGAAGGAGAAAATCAGATGTAGTGACGAAGTAGACAACCAAACTACCCTGATTCCCGCCAACCCACCCAACAAGTCTACCTTGAACAGCAATGGAAGTGCTTCGCCCAGTAACAATAACAATCTAGTCCCTATGTCACTCAACAATAACTGCAGTACTAGTGGTAGTGGAGTGGTTATGGACGACCATTCTTCCGCTCATTTAGGCGATTTTATAGGTGGGTTGTTAGAGTGGACGAAAAATGGTGGAAATGATAATCATATTATTTACCAAGTTTTAACACAAATCGTCATGTGAGGGGCTGTAGCTCAGTGGTAGAGCGTCCGCTTAGCGTGCGGAATGTCGTGGGTTCAATTCCTACCTGCTCCATACTTTATTTTTGGTTTTCAAATTTTATGAATGTGTTTTTAGCAGATTTATTTAATATTGTCAAGAGAGGCATATTCGGTTAAACCGCGAGCTTTTAAAACCCCAAGTTTTTTAAGTCCTGGGGTGGTATTCAGCTCGGTTAGTAGAGTCAGTAGATCAAGAGTTACTCTTGATCCAACTCGCCCATCTGAAACGAGTTGAGTAGAGTTTTGGATCAAAAGTTACTCGCGATCCTACTCGAGCAGTGAGTAACCTTTGATCTGAGTAGAATTTATTTCTACTAGCTATACTCGAGTTTCACTCGCCTAACCTGGCTTTCTAACCCCGAGTTTCACGAGTAAATTAATTTTTTTTAAATTTTCTCGAGTTCTACTCGCCCAACTCCGTTTTCTAACCCCGAGTTTTACGAGTAAATTAAATTTTTTTATTTTCTCGAGTTCTACTCGCCCAACTCCGTTTTCTAACCCGAGTTTTACGAGTAAATTAAATTTTTTTATTTTCTCGAGTTCTACTCGCCCAACTCCGTTTTCTAACCCCGAGTTTTACGAGTAAATTAAATTTTTTTATTTTCTCGAGTTCTACTCGCCCAACTCGGTTTTTTAACCCCGAGTTTACGAGTAAATTAAATTTTTTTATTTTCTCGAGTTCTACTCGCCCAACTCGGTTTTTTAACCCCGAGTTTTACGAGTAAACACGATTTTTTTCGATCAAGTTGGGCTTTACTCGCCCAACTTGGCTTTTTTAAAAACGAGTAAACCCTATTCAGTATGATTAGAGTAGATTTGAACTTGTGATTTATATCAGTAAGCTTGACAGTTGTTTTTGATATTAAAACATGGTAGAACTCGAGAAAATTAAAAAAAAATTAATTTACTCGTAAAACTCGGGTTATAAGGCCGAGTTAGGGGGTGCACTACGTTTCACCGTCACTGTTTTCACCGTTCACTATTTTCACCGTCACTATTTTCACCGTTCACTATTTTCACCGTATTTTCACCGTTCACTATTTTCACCGTCACTATTTTCACCGTCGCCTATTTTCACCGTCACTATTTTCACCGTCACCTATTTTCACCGTCACTATTTTCACCGTCACTATTTTCACCGTCACTATTTTCACCGTCACCTATTTTCACCGTCACTATTTTCACCGTCACCTGAATTCACCGTCAGCATTTTAGGGCCACTTTTTAGGTCTAAATTTTTCGAAATTTTTAAAATTTTTGGTACCAAATTGTAGCCCTGAATGTCAGCTACATTTTGGTACTACAATTTCTAAAAAAAACGAAAAATTTTAGTTTTAAACTTTAAAAGACGCTCACCCTGCGTTCTACCGTGATGAAAAAGTGTGAGATTGAACGCCTTCTCAAGTTTAGTTCTAAATTTGTTTTATTTTTCCAGAATTTGTAGTACCAAAATGTAGCTGACATTC
Source organism: Ditylenchus dipsaci (assembly GCA_004194705.1). NCBI lineage: Eukaryota > Metazoa > Nematoda > Chromadorea > Rhabditida > Anguinidae > Ditylenchus > Ditylenchus dipsaci. The sequence goes on along the minus strand of SADC01001318.1, from coordinate 610,173 downwards.
AGGCTACAATTTGGTACCAAGACTGTTTAATTTTAGAAAAATTTAGATCTAAAAAGCGGTCCTAAAGTGCTGACGGTGAATTTAGTGAACGGTGAAAATAGTGACGGTGAAAATAGTGACGGTGAAAATAGGTGACGGTGAAATAGTGACGGTGAAAATAGGTGACGGTGAAAATAGTGACGGTGAAAATAGTGACGGTGAAAATAGTGACGGTGAAAATAGTGACGGTGAAAATAGGTGACGGTGAAAATAGTGACGGTGAAAATAGGTGACGGTGAAAATAGTGACGGTGAAAATAGTGACGGTGAAAATAGTGAACGGTGAAAACAGTGACGGTGAAACGTAGTGCACCCGAGTTAGGTGAGTAGAACTCAAGAAAATTTAAAAAAATTGAGTCTACTCGTAAAACTCGGGGTAGAAAACCTAGTTGGCCGAGTATAACTCGAGTCAGGCGAGTAGAACTCAAGCCAGTTCAAAAAAAATTGAGTCTACTCGTAAAACTCGGGGTTAGAAAGCCAGGTTAGGCGAGTGAAAATCGATTATAGTTAGTAGAAATAAATTCTACTCGGATCAAAAATTACTCGCTGCTCGAGTAGGATCGCGAGTAACTTTGGTTCTTTTTGGTTATCGGGAATACCCGACCTCAGTCGTGCTAAGACAATTTATGCGTAAGAATCGGGTATTCCCGATAACCAAAAAGAACCGTAACTTTTGATCCAAAACTCTACTCGAGTGTCTGAAACGAGTTGAGTAGATCAAAAGTAACTCATGATCTTTGAACCTACTCGGCCCGTCTGAAACACATCGAGTAGATCACAAGTAACTCTTGATCCAAAACTCTACTAACCTACCTGAATACGACCGCTGTCTTCAAATTCACGAAATTATTTGCGAAAATTCCACAATTCAATTCGCTTCTGACGTTCAACAAAAACATATTTTTGACTTTGCTACCACACACCAAAAATTTGAGATTTCGGCTCCTGAAGTTGAAAATTAGGGGTTCTATGCGAAAAAAATTGCATGAAAAACTTTTTCGAATTGGTGCCAATTTCCTGGCGATGTCGCCGAGTCTCTTAGCCTTCATTTTAGAATCTCACGTGCATGGTAACAAGTGAAAATTTTTTTATTTCGGCATATTTATCATTGCATGTTTGTAGTCATTGGAAAGCCTATGATGGGGGCCGAACCACGTCCATACCCCCCAAAAACCAGTATGGGGCCCGAACCACGTGCAATTTGTTTTTTCGGCGCTATTTGTTAATTTTTACATAGAATTTAATAGAATTGACTGCTATAATCGTCATTGCTGAATATCTTCGGTTTTATTTTTCAACTTTAGCTATCCGATGACAAGGATAGGCGAGATAGGCGAAAATAGGCGAAGATAAGCAAGGGTAGGCGAGGATATGCGAGGGTAGGCGAGGTAGAGTAGGTGGGTTAACAGGTAGGGTGGATGATCTACCCTAATCATTAACGCACTCGAAAGATTAATCTACCCGAACTACTAATTTACATAAACCACTAATGTTCCCAAACCAGAGGAATAGTGCCCGAACCACTAATGTTTCAAGAACGGCATAGGCGCCGATAGGCGCCTGCAGACCCTAGTAATACGGTATTACAAAATTAAATCTATTGCATTCAGGAGTGATGGAAAGCCAGCAATGAGTCACATGATGGGTAATGGTGCCACCACATCGTCCACTCCAATGATAGACCCCTGGCTGCTTGGTCTCAGCATACCCAGCATACGCATCAATTGCTGGGCCAACACTTTGCAAATCCCTATTCCTACTATTACCCACCTGCAAACGGGGGATTAAATTGATTCTGTGTGTGTTTATATCTATCTTTTTGCTTTATTTTGTATTTGTGCATGTCTTGGAGAATGAAAAACCTCTGATAAATATAAATTTACTTCAATTTGTGTGATTTTGTCGATTTAAGCTTAACCACAATATATGTAATAATCCCAATCGGACTTTTTCGAAAAATTTAAGAAGTCGTGTCATGAGTAACTGCATATAGCCTAACAAGAAAAAAATCGTGGTCAATAGTCAGCTGGCAAATAATAATTGCATTGCCGAGCACTTTGCAATCTTGGAAAAGCCATATTTGCTCAAGGAATCGTGGACCATGAATACAGGATCTCCTCATAAATTTGAAATATTTTAAAAGGCCATAATTTTATTCTAGATCGAATTCGTAAATTTGTAAATAGGATATTGCTCATATAGCAGCCATCCACACATCAGGAACTACATTATCTATCAAAAATGTACATATTTCGCTAGATTACAGACTATGTCTCTTAAATTCTTGTTTAGCGACCCCAAGTTCCTCATAAATCTGACTCCCCAGCTCTGAAGGGCCACAAAAAGTAGTACAACTAACACTCCAAAACTTCTAAGAATACCTCGATACCCATATAAAGGTTTTTCATAACTGTGATATTGCTCTATTTTTGTCGGCTTTCAGAGCTGGGGAGCCAAATTCACACGGAACTCGAGCACAATCTACGAGAATATTTTTTCATCAAAGTTCCCCCAATTCACAGACAGGCTCCCTCCCTTATCAGGGAGTCCTATCTAAGTGTTTCAAATTTCAGGGAACAACACCCTGTATTTAAGACTCTTTTTGTCTCAAAATGTACTCAAATGTTACAATGCGAGAATGTGTAGACCATGGTTGTCAATAGCGTTAAAATAAAAAATTTGCTTAAAAATTTCGGCGCGTCTTTTATTTTTGAATTTTAACGGTTCAGTTAACGGTTCAATTAACATATTTTTAACTTTGCCAAAAAAATGCCACTCGCCCCTTGGGCGTGGATGGTCTTTTTCGGGTATTTTCGGGTCATATTTCGGTGATTTATCACATTTTTCTTGCTGGGGCTGGGCAAAAAGACTCTCTTTATGCATTTTTGATCAAGAGTCTTGCTCGGAATTACAGTAGCGTCCAAAAGTCCACCGTATTTCTTCTAATAAACAAAATAAGTCGTCGCGGTAAAACTTTGGTTAAGTAAATAAGCTAGAAATTCGCAAATTAAGAGTCAGCAATTTTGGGTACATTTTCCGACTTTGGGGGGGGGGGGGTGGCGGCGTTTATTAGAGGAAATACGGTATGTTGCGGTCAATTTGTCCACAAATTTTTATTTTTTATTAGGAACGAATAAACCATGCTATTCAACCCGAAATTGTGTGCTGAAAACAGTTCGTTGATACCAAAATCCTGTTTTGACTAACTAGAATCTCAATGCCCTGGGTTATTCGGCTAGACTTTAACTGACCCCCCCCCTCACAACTGACCACTTTTTGTCAGAAATTTTCAAAAACCGATTGCATATTCGTGTTTCTCGACCCCGATTTATCCGGGAAACAGTCAACAGATTCTGTGAAAGTGGAAAAAAAATTTTTCGAAAAAAAAAATTGAACCACAGGGGTATCATGGTTTTTAGTCAAAATTTGAAAATTTGAATTGGCGCCTTTTGAATTTTTAAGGGAATAATGGCTGTCGTGGTGCGCAGAACAGATAAATTTATCTGAACCGATAAATTTATCTATCAGATAAAATTCAAATAATTTTTAGCTGACAGATAAAATTTATCTGCCAGATAAAATTTTATCGGTCAGATAAAATTCGAGTTTAAAATAAAAATTAATATAAAATTAAAAAATGGGTTCCACAGTTGCAAATCTATAGAAATTATCAAGAATAATAATGGCTAAAAAATTTGATGGTTTTGCCAAAAATCCTGGCTGAAAATTTTTGTAACCCATCAGCTATTTGATCACTTTTATTCTTAAAATATTCTTTAAATTTACAAGTGTGGAACCCATCATTTAATTTTATTTTTATTTTTATTTAAAACTCGAATTTTATCTGACCGATAAATTTCATCTGTCAGATAAAAATATTTTGAATTTTATCTGTTAGATAAATTTATCTGTTCTGCGCACTACGATGGCTGTATTGGGAGGGGAAGGGAATAAAAGAGGGCCACTAATCACACAGGGCCCACTAACAAGAAGATGTTGAACATGGTAGGTTAGGTTAGAGATGCGCTTGGTAGGTTAGAGATACGCACACTCACTTACCTTAAAGATGAAACCGAGAAGACTCTTAACAAAAATGCATTTAGATACTCTTTTTGCATAGTCCAGTTGAAAAACATATTAAGACACTCGAAGAATACAAACATTCACTCTTTTAACGCTCTGCCATGAAAGTGGCCCCCTTTTATTCCCTGCCCTCCCAATACATCCTTTATTCCCTTGAAAATTCAAAAGGCGCCAATTCAAATTTTTAAAATTTTGACTGAAAACCATGATATCCCCACTGTGGTTCGAATTTTTTTTCACTTTCACAGAATCTGTTGACTGTTTCTCGGATGAATCGGAGTCGAGAAACACGAATATGCAATCGGTTTTTAAAATTTGGAAAAAAAATCAACCAAAATTTAAGTCTTTATTTAAGTTTAACCACCTGAAGTGCACAAGTACCAGGTAGTCGACCTTAAGATTAAGGGAATCATTCAAATTGAGTATATATAATTATATCATGCCTAGAACAGTGTCCTGAGTACGTTAGTGTATATGTAAATTCGGTTTTCGTCGCGAAATTTTCAGGCAGTACTCGAGTTGTCCAGCCGCACCCCACCTGGAGAATAAGGGACTACCTAGGTTTCGAAAGTGTGATTAATTGATCTGTGGACGAATTGACGTGTGGACGCATTGAGTTTGCACGAATAGATTGCAAAATAAGTATAATAATTGATATTTCTAGTGAAAAAATGTTGCGAGAAGGCATGCGAAGCAAAACAATATTTGCAGCAAATAAAAGTATTTTTTCAACAAAAAAGTCTTTTTGCAGCTTTGCCCTTTTCAACATGGGACTTGGCAAAAACAGCCTCTAAATGCATTTCGATCAAGAGTCTTGCTCGTAATTATGTCTGAGATAAGTGAGTGCGCGCATCTCAACTCCACGCCTTCTGCGGCGGCTTGGAGTTAAGATGCGCACACCCACATTTCTTAGACAAAAATCACTCGAAAGTAACTCGGGATGCATAAAAACATGTATGCATACCAGAGTTTCGGCGCTACTTGCATATACCCCCCCCCCCAAATCAACTTTTTTTTAAATGTTCCAAACACCCTATATCGACCTAAAATCGCCTCAGAAGCTCAAAAAGACATTATTTTTGAGTTCTGGTCAATAAAAAATCGAGTTTCTGGACCACCAAAAAGTACCCATTTTGACCATTTTCGAAGGGATTTAAGGCTGTATCAGGGTGGAAATAGACCAAAAAGGGACCAATTTTGAACAAAAAGAAAGATGTTGAACATAGTTTTGTTGACTGGGGCTACCGCATGAATAAACTCTGGTATGCATACATTTTTTTATGCATCCAGAGTCACTTTCGAGTGATTTGCGTCTAAGGTATGTGGTGTGCGCATCTCAACCCCAAGCAACCAAGCCCCTGCGCCCCTTCGGGGCGCAGGGGCTTGAAGGGTTAGAGATGCGCGCACTCACTTACCTTAGACATAATTCAGAGCAAGACTCTTGAAAAAAATGCATTTAGAGGCTCTTTTTGCCCAGCTCCAGTGACCAAAACATGATAAAACAGGTAAAAAGTCGAAATTCAAAAGTGCCCAAACTCAATTTTTTATTGACCAGAACTCAAAAACAATGTCTTTTTTGAGCTTCTGAGGCGATTTTAGGTCGATATAGGTTGTTTGGGAACATTTAAAAAAAATTTGATTTGGGGGGGGGGGGGCGGTGTATATGCAAGTAGCGTCAGAGTTTCTTTATGCGGTAGGCCCCAGTATTCAAAAATATGTTTAAATTCCATCTTTTTGGGGTATCCAGGTACCCTTTCAGGTTGGATTGCCTTGGGAGACAAAGGCAAAAAGTCGAATTTTGGCCAACAAATTTTTTTCAAAAAATCCATTTTTTGTGTGGAAAAATGTCAGAAAATAACTTTTTTTTACCGTTTAAAGCATATAAAAATTACTTAGGAGTCGTTTAAACAGTATTTTTAAATAATTGAAAAACCCGCGCCCCTACCAATAAGTGCCCCAGAGCTTTTTTATGCAGTAGCCCCAGCATTCAAAACTATGTTCAACATCTTGTTGTTAGTGGGTACTATGTGATTAGGGGCCCTTCTGGTTTAATTTTGCTGAGTTTAGAATCAATATTTTTGAAAACGATATTGGTGCATGTTGTATATAAAAAGATAAGCAAGACTTCGGCGAGTCTTTTCGTCGCGCAATACTTTTTTTGACCCAGATTCACTTATTTCTGTCCCAGATTTTTGTTTGGCTAATTAAATTAAAAATTTTCATTTTAAAATTTTAATAAATTAAACCAGAATCGTCTATTCATGACCAGGCTGCTAGGCCACTTCTTTAGTCTTCTGAAAAAGAGGGAAAACACAGTAACACTTGTGATCTAATAGTAGTGGTATCTGATGCAGTTTTTTATGCTCTATCATATGATGTTTTTATTATTTTTTAAATCTAATAAAGTTCTGAGAAACTTACAAAACCAATCTATAACCACTTGAATTTTCGTCCAAAAGCGCCTGGTTTTTGGTATGTTTTTGAGGTCAAATTGTTTTGGCTTGGATTTTGTGATATTCGCTTGTTGTCTTGTCAGCCTTTGCACTAGTTCTGTCGCATTTTTCACGCTGAGCATTTTGATATATTTTACTCTCACTTTTCTTCAGAAAGTCAACCAGGAATATGCCAAAACAGGAACCCTTCAATTTTAATACCAGGAAAACAGCTGAGTTTACCTCTTCTCCTATAATTTCTGAGTGACCTTTGTTTAATTTTTGTGCTGATTCTGGCCTTATCTTGTAGCTCTTGAATTCCTCTACAAGAATTGAGCAAGCATCATGGAGTTAAACGGCGATATGACATGTCTTGAGCAGTTTGAGTAGATATTGGTCAAGTGAGAAAATTTCGGATTTAATGTGGTTTCATTTCAATGGTTTCATATGTAGGCAAACGACATACTATTAGAAAGCTCAGAAAAGGGGATTTCTTATAAGCATAAAAGGAAATGCTGCGCCAGATTATTTCACTGCTCACCAGCCTAAAGAAAAACTGTCCATTTTTCGAAGAGTCGCTTTGAAAATTGGGGTAATTAAGGGCGTTGCACACGAGTTCGGGAGTCTGATTTTGCGATATTCGTGCTCATCAGGTCTGAAAACCCCCAGGTATTCGAAAATCACAGTCCGCCTTTCTCGTGATAACGGTGTTACGCACTTTTTTCTGGGTCTGGAAAATATATTTGGGTACTCTTTACTTAAGTTTTAAAAAGTGAAAATCGTTAAATGGGGAGGGGGGTATTTGCTACTAGGGTCAAAAACAATTTCGCCTATGTGAAAAATAAATTCGATTTTCCAAAAAACCCAACTACCGTATTTTCTCTATTAAACGCCCCCACTTCAATAAACACTCCTTTTTAATGAACGCCCTCCTTTTGACTAGGTACCGTATTTCCTCTAATAGCTCCCCGGGGGAGTTATTTTTTGGATGCCCAAAAATCGGAAAAATTTAAGGTCGATCTCGAGATTTGGGTGAAAATTTAAAACCGAAAAAGCGGAATCGGTAGAGCTCGTGGGAGTTAAGAAAATGCTTAAAACAGCTTTGCAATAATTTTACTCTGGGCTGAGATATAGGCAGGGTTCGACAAATGTGCCCTTTCAGGGCACAATGTGCCCCTTTTTTTTAATTTTCACAGTTCAAAAAAATATGTGCCCTACAAAGGGCACAATGTGCCCTTTTTAGGGCACATTTTTTTCGCGCCATATTTATGTGCCCTTTCTAGGGCACAATGTGCCCTAAAAAGGGCACATTTTTTGGTCTCAATTTATGTGCCCTTTTTAGGGCACATCGGTCAGAAAATGTGCCCTTTTAAAGGAAAAATGTGCCCTTTTCTTTTTCAAAATTTTTGTTACTTTTTTTAACTTTTTTTTAATTTTTTTTTGTTTTTTACAGATTTTATTCATATTTCGGCCTATACATGTTTATTATAGTTTACAATATAAATACTTAAAATAATCGCGGTAAATATCAGTGTTTGCATGTAAATTGAGCATTCTCATTTCTAGATCTATATTTCTCTGCTTTAAAGCGGCTCTTTTCTTAGCAGCATGTCGCATGCGGTTGCGAATGCACATCCACAGAGCAATTAACAAGGCCATGAGGAAAATCATGCCACCTAAGCCATAAGTCAGCCAACCAACAAAGGTTGCGTTTGAGTTAAGCCATGCCTGTAGTTGTGGAAAGCCAGTCCACACGGCCCCACTCGCAATACCAGTGCCAACAGAGGATACTCCAATAGATATGAAAGCCTTGGGCTTTATTGACCTTTAGGTCCACCCCCCCCCCCCCTCAAAATTTGCCTTGGTCCCCTTTGGATTTTTTTCAAATTTTTTGTCACAAAGAGAACTCTTTGCTACGTCTTCCATCTTACATTTTTTTCATTTTTTTTCATAATTACTCTCATTTTTTCGTTTCATTGTAATTACAGATCACGATGCAATTATCTCTTGTGGAAACTACGTTATGGCTAGACATTCTCAAGCTTCATATGATTGATCTTTGTGCTCTAAGTGAAGAGGAAGTCCTTCGTTTCTTCGTTGGTCAGCGACTGCTCAAGAACAAGATGAACTGTGACAAGTGTGGAAAAACAATGAGGATAAACAAGCGAGCGAAGCTCAGTGATAGAATATGGGTAAGCTTAAGTTGCATATTTTAGCATAAAGATGGGAAATTTTAGTGGTCATGCAAACAAAATCGAAAGCAGTGCACAAACAAATCGATACGCTCATGTTCCTTCTTTGCCAACTCCCATCTCAAGTTCTCTCAACTTCTTCTTCTGCTCTATGTGTGGGCCAAGAACTACAGCAACATGCAGGCAGCATATGAAACTGGAATAAGTGAGCGACACGTCGTTGACTGGTTTAATTTGTGCCGGGATTTTTTTTAAATTTTCTGACTTGAAAAGAAACAACATGTTGAACCCGGAAGTTTAACGAATTTTTCGTTCAAAAATAGCATTTTTCAGTTTTAACCATTTACTAATACTTTAAAATCAAGTCTTTTACCGGACTATTACAACCCTCCCAAATTGTGTAAAAATAAATGAATCATTATTTTGCGAATGCTTTCAATATATTCGCTCACCTTGTGCTGAAGAAGAAGCACTATTATTCACTTCATCGTTCTCGGCCACTCCATACAGAGCAACACAGATGAAAAATGCAAAGCAGAAGCTTAAAAACTTTATTGTTGATGATGACTCAATCATTAGCAGCTCCAATGCTCGCGCTGCTTTATTCACTCTTGAGAAAAAAATGACCGAGATGAATAAAAAGTAGCACCTTGCTCAGCTTTTGTGGACCCTCAAATAAGAAACCAGTTATCGTCTTTGTGCCGAAAAGTTGAGCGTTGGAACTTAGAAGAGGTGAAGAACAGAATAAAAGCAAACCTTATAATTTATTTTAGATAGTAAACGCTGTCCAAGCTGAAGTTTTGTTGCTAGGAGATGGTTTACAAGGCTGTGTTTCCTTATTCACAGCAATATAGTGGTTCACACATGTACTTTGAAGCTGAACCTGTAACTGTGGAAATAGCTGCTGGAATTGCCATCTATAAAAATCTAGCAACTAGTAATTCTTTAAATACCTTGGAATTCTGGAAGACGTTCGAAAAAAGACTTCTTATGCTAGCTCGAGTTGCTAAAAAATATTTGCCCATACAGGCTTCAAGCACGCCGAGCGAAAGAGCTTTTTCGCTACTGCGCCTTAACCTTATTTTAACTATGTATAGGCCGCTATATGAATAAAATCTGTAAAAAGAAAAAAATTAAAAAAAAAATAAAAAAAGTTAAAAAAAGTAACAAAAATTTTGAAAAAGAAAAGGGCACATTTTTCCTTTAAAAGGGCACATTTTCTGACCAATGTGCCCTAAAAAGGGCACATAAATTAAGACCAAAAAAAATGTGCCCTAATTAGGGCACATTGTGCCCTAGAAAGGGCACATAAATATGGCGCGAAAAAAATTTGCCCTAAAAAGGGCACATTGTGCCCTTAGTAGGGCACATAATTTTCAAAAATACGATGTGCCCTGGAATGTGCCCTTTAGGGCACATTTGTCGAACCCTGATCCAGATATCATTTTTCATGAATCTAGCCATCAATCCTAGTGGTGCAAATACTATGAACAAAACAAATGCTATTTTCGATACCTTTCGATACTCGATATATTTTCGATACGTCATCAAAGCAGGTGGAGCCTTCTCAGGGCTTTTCGTCTGGGATGCTTTCTCGAGCCACAAAAGCAAGAGCGTGCTTAAAACCAGATGGGCCAATCGGTTCATGGGGCCAAGAGATGCTTCGCAAAGTCAAAGAAAAAGAGCAAGGTCTAACCGGGCAGTACGATTAAAGATAGCCAAGAAGGCTGAAAGATTATTAGAAGGTGGAGGATCAATAGAGGTTATACGGTAAGTCGGACGCAACACTGAGAGATACAACATAAAGAGTCCATTGTAGATAAATTGAGATAAAAAATAAAAGCTGGAATAGAGAGGTTTTGAAACTTTTCAAAAAGCTTATACTGAAAGCGTTTACAGTTTAATCTCGATTTAGTGTATATTTTTCGGTCCCCCGGGCCTACACCAAATCGAGAGTGGACTGTACTAGAAAAGGTATTTAAAAGATTTCCTTGTAGCTAAATTTGTAACTATTTTGGTTAGCTTATGACTAGTTTGGTATGCTTATGGGGCTTTGAAATAACAATTTATATTCTGCTATAAGTTCTGAGCCAGAATAGCTTGCATAAGAATATAGAATGAAAGCAAACAAGGTAGGTGGTAATTAGTATTTTTTAACAATGTTTTATTTGAATAGGTGAACAAGCACTGATGGTTCAGTGGTGGAATGCTCGCCTGCCACGCGGGCGACCCGAGTTCGATTCTCGGTCAGTGCAATGTTTTTCTTCTTTCCACACTTATTTCAAGTTTATATTATTGTTATTAGTAAGGGCAGGTGGAAATTTCGGTGTACGGTCAGTTCGCCCCGGTCAGTTCGCCCCGTTTTTCAAAACCGACAGTTCGCCCCGGTCAGTTCGCCCCGTTTTTCAAAACGGTCAGTTCGCCCCGGTCAGTTTGCCCCGTTTTTTTCAAACCAATATAGTAACCATTTTTTTCATGAAAAATACCTTTGTTAGTCTCGATACTCCATGAACCAACAAGCCAAGTGGCAAACTATTATTTGTGGTTTTCCAGTAACCCTTGTGCAAACCTTGTTTTAGAATTTTCAACATGGTTTGACGGTAGTAAATGTTATCTTGTAAGGTATTTTTTTTGAGTTTAAATCCACTAATAATACTCCCTCCTGACCATAGGTAATTACTATTTTTTCTCAATATAAAGGCCCTCTCTTATAGTTATACGCATAGGGATCTTATACCTGAGTTCAGAGTCAATTTTTTGCACATCTGTTTTCTGCGTTTACTAATTACCACGAGCTCTCCTTATAAATATTTTCAGATTTTGGTAATTGATCCAAAAATTTAAAAAACGACCCATTTTTTTAATTTTTAAAGGGGCGAAAACCAAAAGAGTTACCAGAAATTTTTATCTCTTTTTTTCCACAAACCTGCAAATAAACCTGTCCTTATTGATTGTCCTTATTGTTTATTGAGAAGGCTGCTATGCTATGACAAGAGAAAACAAAAGGCAAGGGTTACAAATTGATTTTGATCTCTTTGATACCGAACTGAACAACGTCGAAGTGATTTTCTTCGAATCTGATCCATCCGATCCGAGTAGCAGGCGCATCCGTTTCCTGAAAGATAGCAATAATACACTTTTTTGTCAAATTTTAGTTCAACTTACATCTTCAACAAAAAGGTTACGTATCGTGGTGCAACTTTCGGCTGGTAAAGGACAAAATTGTAGTTATAGCACTTGGATGCTATGAGAAGTTGCATGCTTCGACCCCACTCTCCAGGCTTAGAAAAGGTTGCAACGTATTGATCCACCCCATCCATTCCACCAAAGTACTTATTCCATGGAGCAGCTTTATTGGCCACGAGAAAATTCATGAGCTCTTTCCGGACGCGCTTGTGCTGATCCTCGCCATCATACACCAAGAAAAAAATAGCCCTAAATAAGAAATTATTGAAAGTTGAAAGAAGAGAAGTACAATCGACCTATAAAAGCAGTTGCCATCTGAGTGGATCGGATATAATTTGATAGGTTCATCACTCCAGGGATAGACAAGCACTGGTGCTAAATATTCTTTCAAAATTTCAGTTTCTGAATCGAAGTGCATTCTTTTTGCCGAAGACTTCCTGAGAGCTAAACCAAAAACCAATATCAAAAATTTATCTTACATCCGAAGAGTACCAATATTTTCGACTTTTTTTAGCGAAAGAACATAAAGCTTCCTCATTTTCGCTGTCTTGCAATATCGGCTCAATCTCGTTTTTCTCGTCTTCTTCATTTTCTGAATCAGTCTCGGAGCACTCATCATCACTTTTATTCTTCTTTTTCGAAGCATCCCTATATCAGTATAAAAATCACCATTTTCAATTTTTCTGTGAATATACCTTGCTTTCTTTGCTTTCACACCCATCATTTGGCCTATTTTATTTAGATAACCCCAGAAAAATTCTTGGTAAGTTTTGTCATTGTATGCGGCATTGAGGAAGTCAGTAGCATTGTCTTGTAAGTGAAGTATCTTCTTTGTTAAGTCAGAATAGCGCTTTTTAGGCTCGTTTGGTTTGATTCTTCCCATTTCAATACCTTCACAGACAACCTCTTCTCGATAGTGCAGCTAAATTTAAGCAGTTTAAATACACCACAAAAAACTGCAACAAATAATAAATTGCAAACCTCACGATTTCTGATAACCCATTCACCCACTCTTGAACGCTTGCGAATGTGGTACCTCTGCCTTCCGCGGTATGACTCTGCGTCATTTGTTGTTCTTGTGGTCATACCGAAGAGCGAAAAGTGCTTTGACCCTAGGCTTAACCAAACTTCTCTGAAAAAAAGATTAATAAATAAATCCTGAAATTAAAAACCTAACCTGTAGTAGTCGACGATTTCGTTGAGCTTGCTCATCTGGGTGGGTGTAAGAAGAGCGTGCTGAATAGATTCCCTGATAAGCACAAACATCGTTCCCATTCTGCTGGCGGCGTTAGTTGGAGAGCTCCTACTTGTCTCACGAGTCTCTGGACCTCTGTATCATCACGGTAAACTGGGGTCATACCAACTGCTTGCACCTGAAAAAGCAATGTAGCAAATGGAGAATAAAAAGATGTGGAACCTTTCGGTTTAACGCTTGCTTGGCATGAAACGAGCAAATCTTGACTGCAGTATTCGGAAAATACTTTTGAAAGAAATTGAATGCATTTCTTTCACAGTCGAACATTGCCACCTCAGTCTTAACATTTCCAAACGGCTTTAAGGATTCCGATACTGAAATTTAAAATTACCAATCAGGAAGGACAATACACATGATTATTTACACTTTTTCCACATCCGATCATACGTCTCACGATCTTTACTTCGCATCAAAATCGTAGCAAGTGGAGTACAATGAGTTTTCTTGACAAAACCGAAGACTCGATAAATCTGATAGGTGTCCTGCGGCCTATACTTGAAGCTTCCATCGCAAATAATTTTGTCAGAACGAGACCATAGTTCCAGCTGCTTGTCGGTTGAGAAAATAGCCAAATTTTTTACTAAAAATAGTAGGGAGAAAATGAGCGCACACAATAAAAGATCAGCTCACTTGAATAGAGCAGGAAGCGCTCTTCAAAAACTTGTTACCCTTCTTGGCCACAGCCCCACGATGAGTGAACTGCAGATTCTTGAATTGGTCCATCTTGAGCTCTTTGAGCTTCTTTACTGCTGGGAATCTCTTTCGGGTGCATCTTCTGAAGAAAAGCATCAACGCCTCAGAATTTTCGCAGAGAGCTGCCTGCCGAGCTTTGAGCAATTTTTCTGAAGTAATGAAATTTAGTATAGTACTTTTCGAAAAAGGCATACCTTCATCTTCATTCGTCACATTTTCAAGAATCTTACCCTCTAAGCGTTTCACGGCAGATGTGGCTGTATCAGTTGATCCAAGAGCCAGTTCAGCACCCAAACTTCGCTTGATCGCTCTTGCTTTGACCTTTAAGAATTAAATAAGATGCAAGATTGAAAAATCGCAAGCTTGCTTCAATTCTTTCTTTTGGTCCTGAACAGCAGTGGCTTGCTCCATTGCCTTCTCCAGCCCAGCGAATTTGATCATCCACATCTCGAATCGCAATCAAAGATGGAAGCGCTGTGTCTTTAGCCACTAGTTTTCGATCACGAAGACTTCTACAAGCTGCACACAAGAATGTTATTCGCTCAGTTCCAGTTATTTTGCTTATCTTTCCATTCTTGTAAGTCCATTCATAGCAATGCGATTCTCGATCTTCCAAAAAATTAGTTACCGCCAGCATTCGCCTTCCGATTTTTTCTGTGTGAAATAGCTCGACCCTTTCACCTTTCATTGCTTTAGACATTTTGAAGCTCTGAAGATAAAAGCTGTGATTACAATTAACATCTGTAAAGTTGTAAGCGATAGCACATGCAGGGCGAATCAATGCTAAAGCAAGATTTGCACAGAGGTTACTCGAAACCCACGAATAATAGTTTGCCACTTGTCTTTTTGGTTTATGGAGTATCGAGACTGGCTCATAAAAAAAATTTAAATATCAAAGATACTTTTCATGAAAAAAATGGTTACTATATTGGTTTGAAAAAAACGGGGCGAACTGACCGGGGCGAACTGTCGGTTTTGAAAAACGGGGCGAACTGACCGGGGCGAACTGTCGGTTTTGAAAAACGGGGCGAACTGACCGGGGCGAACTGACCGTGGGGCGAACTGACCTGTCTCCGGAAATTTCGTCTTTTTTTGAAATTTTCGTAAAAAAATTGTTGCTTTCATTGTCATTTTTTTATTATTTTTGTAAAAAAATTGGTGCTTTTTAATCTCATTTCTGTACTTTTCAGAATAAACCCAAATTTATGATCAGCTTTCTCAAGCGTTAACTCCACAATTTTTTCCAAAAATGGAAAAGCAAGTTTGACACATATTGGATGCCGCATTCCCTAGTTTGCGCCTAAAAAAACGACAAAATCAAGTGCTTAAAGAACTATACTTGTTGATGCAAATGAGAATTCGACAAATTCAAATGCGCGCGGGACACTTCTCTTTCGTCTCTCACTGTACTCTTTGGAGTCGCTCGAAATAACTCCAAAGAGTACTTGTGGGTACTTGGGCACTTGGGGGGGATGGTTGTCCTCTTTTCGTTAACTGTAAATAGGGTTTAAACGTCTCCTAAGTAATTTTATACGAAAGAAACAACAAAAAATTGTTTCTTTACAATTTCCGCACTTAAAAGGAAAGTTTTCAAAAAAAATTCGTTACCGAAGGTTGACCAACTGCCTTGTTCCCCTAAGGCAATTAAACCAAAAAGGGTACCTATATATTTTGAAGAAACCAAAAAAATGGAATTTGAACATAGTTTTGTTAATTAGGGCATACCCCATGAAGAAACTCTGGTATGCATATTGTTTTTATGCATCCCGAGTTACTTTCGAGTGATTTTTGTCTAAGGTGTGTGGGTGTGCGCATCTCAACTCCAAGCCCCTGAGCCGCCTGCGCCCCGAAGGGTGCACAGGGGGGTTGAGAGTTAGAGATGCGCGCACTCACTTATCTTAGACATGATTCCGAGCAAGACCCTTGATCATAAATGCATTAAAGACTCTTTTGCACAGCTCCAGTGACCAAAACGTGGTAGGATACCTTAATATAAGATATATACCTTGGGGAACCAAGGCAGTTGGTCAACCTTTGGTAACCAATTTGTTTTGGAAACTTCACTTTTTAGTGCGAAAACTGTTAAGAAACAACTTTTTCATCGTTTCTAGCGTATAAAACCACCCAGGAGACGTTTAAAAACCATTTACAGTCAACCAAAAAGGCCAATATCAACCAACCACCCCCCCCCCCAAGTGCACAAGTACCTTTTAATTTGCATCAACAAGTATGGTCCTTTAACACGGTAATTCCCAACTGGAATAACGGTTCCTATAAGTGTTTCAGAACCTGATGAGCTAGAATATCACAAAATCGGACGTCGCAACATAAGTGTAATGCCCTCAAATACCACAATTTTCACAGCGACTCATTGGCAAATGAATGGTTTTTTATGCAGGCTAGTGAGCAGTGTCCAGGAAGAGCAGGTAGGTGGCCATGTAGGGTGGGTAGGTGTCTAGGTGCGGTACGTACTTAAAAAAAAGAAAAAAAGTAATGCATTTTTTATTATAAAAACTCATTTTATAGACAAAAATACCGGCGACGGAGCCGGCGCTCTTATTATACTCTGGCGCCCGGCGCAGAAATTTCAAAATAGACTGGGCCAGGCGCCTGTAAGGCGCCAATCTCCTATATAGTATTAGAGCTGTTTTGTCTGTTTGCGGACAATTGATGTTTTTAGTTTTTTTGGAGTGTTTCTGTTTGGTTTTTTGTCAAAAATTTTTTTAATTGAAGCTTGGGATTTCAGGAGTAGAATGGTTGTTTTGGATTTTAGTTTTGAGATTTTTTTGGTTTTAATTTTTGGGTTTTAGTGACCAAATTGTCGTTTTTTTTTGTTGTCGAGTCAAAATCTTGAAGTTAAGTGGGTCAGGCAGCCAAGGCGCGTACTTTATCGTGTAGCGCTAAATCTCAGCTTTTATGTAAAAAAAAGATCGGCGAGAAATGAACAGTTTAGAATGAAGCGTGGCGAAAAGTATGGAGGTGGTCATTTGGAGGAAATTTGAATTTGGGCCTTTTTTTGAATTTTTCGTTTTTTGTCTTGAGAGGAAAGAAGTGTAGAGCGATATGTCGATAGATGATTTATGTATAGTTTATAGTATTTTAACCGAATTTGAATGAAGATTTGTCTTAATTAGGATTTAGGACGAAAACTTTTCTATTCCAACAACAGTTTTTTGTGACCGTATTAATTTATTCTTCTTCCTCTTGAACACCTTTTTTTAATGCTAAAACAACGATTTGACTTGCAGGAACCCCAGTTCTGTTTGAAAATAGAGGGGCTGGTCTTTTAGCCAAAAACACAGGCTTAGCATCAGCTTTTACATACAAACGCGCTCTGACTTTAGTACAATGGCCTAGAATATTCTCGTTGAAAAGCTTTGGAAAATTTTGAACTACCGTATATCCTCTATTAATCCTCCATGGGGGATTATTTTTCAACCCCTCTTCAGGGGTGGGGGATTATTAGAGAGTAGGGGATTATTACAGAGTGGGGGATTATTTTTGGACAAAGCTTTTTTGTGGAGAAAAAAGACTTTTTTTGGAGCAAAAAGACTCTTTTTTTGGTCAAAAATTAGCTGGAGCAAAAAGCCTTTTATTTTGCGCGAAAAGGGTTTAACCACGAACTTTGCGATTTCGTCGAGATGCCCGCGAGGGCCGCCAGACGGAGACAGGAAATTCAGAAACTGCCGGCGCTGCCGCCAGGCGGCGGCGGCAAAAAAATTTTGAACGCAGGCGGATGCGGCGGCCGCGAGGTGATTTTGAGAAGGCGGAGGCGGCGGTGGAGGAGCGAAAAATGGCGGCGCCGCCGGCGGAGCGATTTTCGCTCCAATTTGTGGTTTTTCGATTTATTTTTTTCATAATAACACTAATTAATGAAAATTAATTGATTTTATAAATGAGCTTCTGTACCGATTTTTTAACTTGCCATCTAATAAACGCTAAAATTGAAAACACCGTCAAAAAGTGTGAATCTCCCGTCAGAATATGTAAATCTGCCGTCAAATTTTTAAAAAATCTTGTTCTCGGTGATTACTTTTCATTTTTTTTGCACCAGCATGTAGCCCTGAATTTCTAGTTTCTGATGAGCTATCAACTGGCTGACTACAATATGAAAAAGTGGGAGAAAATTCATTTTGAAAAAATAGGTGTAGTTTTAACAAATATAAAGGCACTTGTGCACTTGGGGCCCCTTTTTTAGTCAACTCTGAATAAAGTTTGAACGTCTCCTAAGTAATTCTCATACGCTGAAAACGTTAAAAAGGATCGACCAAAATCCAAAAAGTGGAATCTATATAGCTCGTGGAAGTTGAAAAACCCGATGAACAGATTCGCGAAATATTTTTTCGGGGCTGACACGGGAACCACGCAAGCTTCCTTTCCGATGTGATTTCGAGACCTACAGTACTGAGCAAAAAAAATCCTCAAGTCAAAAATACGCAAAAAAAGGATATTTTCAACGCGAATATCGCCCTTTAAAAGATGCCCGAACAACGTATTTGTAGCATTTTCCATGCTCTTTCAAACAGTATTTACAAATTTTCAAATTTTTTTTATTTTTTTGAATATTTTGGGGTTTGATTAGTTCCACCCAGGGTTCACAGATGTCCTGCTTTAGCAAAAATTTCCTGCTTTTTTATTTTAAAATCTGCTTTTTGTCCGTGAAAAAGCAGGAATTTTCGCACATCTCACAGCATTTTATAACAGCTTATTCCTGCTTTCTATAGATTTTTTGGTTTAAATTTCTGCTTTTTGGAAACAAAATCCTGCTTTTGCGATTTTCGATCTGTGAACCCTGGTTCCACCCTTATTTTTAGACAACTTTAAATTATTTGAAAGCCCTGAATCTTAACTACATTTTGGTGGGTCAAACTTTTTTTCGATTATTCTGGGAAAAATTATGACCATCAACATAAAAGTGTCAATTTATAGTAAAAACAAGGTAAATCTGAGAAAAATTGTTGTTCGACCTCATAAATCAGACCTTTTCTTAAAATTTTCAATATCTAAATTGGTTTCGGGTTTTTTTATGTTTTCTCTTATTATAGAAATAGCCTCTTTTAGTTGTTCCTGAACTGTGTTTTGTACTGATTCTTTCCGCTTTTTTAGCTTTCATGACTCATACTGCTCCGTTCCTTTAAATTCTACATTATAAGTTGAAATAGCGATAAAATTGTGATATAAAATAAAAAAAACTTTCTCTATGTAAGTTACTCGGCGCCCGGCGCCAATTTTTTCGCATTTTTCTTCCCGGCGCCATCTTTTCTGTCACGGCGCCCGGTGCCATTTTTTAAGATCTATGTAAAAAATGGTTTGGTGTGCCCGGCGTCGTTTTTTTCGGCGGCACAAGTATAAACATGAGTGCAATGCCTTCAAATAGCCCACTTTTCACAGCGACTCTCTGAAAATGGGTGGTTTTTCTTCAGCCTGGTGAGAAGTGAATTAATTCAGTTCTGCACTTTCTTGTATGCTCATAAAAAGCGCTTTGTCTGGGCTCTGAGCCTCTAAATGCATTTTTTGATCAAGAGCCTTGCCCGGAATTATGTCTAAGGTAAGTGAGTGCGCGCATCTCTAACCAACCGGCGCCCCAATTTTTCCAAAATTTTCCGGGCGCACTCCGGCGCACGTCCAAGTATGCTCATGTTCGGAGGTATGATGTCACAAATAATTATACTCAACAGGTCCGAAAACCCCTAGATAGCTCAACGTTACAGTTGAAAATCCTCGTGTTAGTCAAATTGAAAAGGCTTTTTAGTTTCCCGCAAAAAGTTGAAAAATCAAGGTTTTCTTTTTTTGCGGTTTTGATAAGCCGTGTGCATTTTTTTAAACTGGACGGCATTTTTTCCTGCCTCGTTTCTCCAAACAATTTTTTAAATGCTTTAAATTGGGGTTAAACACAAAATGCGCTATTAAAAGTTGCCTAAAAAAATTGCAGACAAAGCATCTAGCTTGATTAATTTTTTGAAAGAAAAAAAAAACTTTGAAAAGGGGCAGGGGACATACCGTATATCTTCTAATAAGGACCACCTTCTAATAAGGCCCCACCTCCCAACAGGTGTTAAAAAAGGCCCATCTCAAAAAGGCCTATTAAGGCCTAAAAGGCGTATTCTAATGAGGCCTCCACCTTCAAAGAGGAGTTAACAAATAAGACACCATGGGTCCTTTTAGAAGATATACGTACATGCAGTGATGTATTTTTGTGATTTTTCGCTCCGGCTCCGACATCTCAATTTAAAAAAATTGCTCCGGCTATACTTCGGGCTCTCAACTTGAAAATTTTTTCTCCGACTTTTGCTCTGAGCTCTTAACTTGAAAAAATTCGCTCCTGCTCTGGCTTCAGCTCTATGCTAGAAAATTTTACGTATATATTCGTCATACGCATTTATAAAATGCATATAAAATTCGAATTTTCTCTGGATCTGGCGCCAAGATCCTCATTTGAGAATTTTTCTCCGGCTTTTGCTCTGAGCTTTCAACTTGAAAAAGTTTTCTCCGGCTCTGGCTCTTGTTCGGAGCCAGAGCGAGAGCCAGAAAATCACTGCATACATGTATGCATCGCCTAGGTCAGATGTTCTGATATCCCTGCTCACAGCTTTGATTGGCACGCATTTAGCCCAAAATCAAAGCCTCTAAATTGTGTTTTTGTCATTATATGCCAAAGAATTGCTTTTCAATTCCAAGCAGAAATGTGCATTTGGTCCTATTTTTATATATACCCCATTTATTGTAACAGAACGGCAGTCTCTAATAGAACCCCAGGGGCCGTAGTAACAATAGTAGTAACAACTTCCGTGGCTAAAAGTGGAATATCTCGGAGTTCCGTTCACTTTTTGAAAATCAGTTTTTTGCAAATCAAAATAGACAAGTTTTATCTTCAGATTTTATTACAATCATCTGAATCGCTCATCGGTAACCAGAGCTAGCACTAAATGCAAAAAATATCCGAAGCTGCGGATATTTTTTGCATTAAGTGCTAGCTCTCATTGCCGATGAGCGATTCAAATCTGAAGATAAAACTTGTCTATTTTGATTTGCAAAAAACTGATTTTCAAAAAGTGAACGGAACTCCGAGATATTCCACTTTTAGCCACGGAAGTTGTTACTACTATTGTTACTACGGCCCCTGGGGTCAAGATGATTGAAAAATAGAACGACATGTCCTTTTCTCAGAATGAATAAGGTATGTAAAAAGATAGTACCAAAAGATCCTATTGTCAGACTCATGGTCCTAATTGCTACCCATGAGATTTTGGTCCAAAAAGGCGCTTGGTCCTATTTGAGGACCAAAGTCTTAAATGAGGACCAAGTCCTTATTGTGGACCAAAGTCTCATAAGATCCAGTTAGGGCCATGAGTCCTGAAAAAGGACCATTTTTGGTCCTACTTCTTTGTTGTAATAAAACCAAATGCACATCTTTGATTCCAAGTCGATGAGTTTGCATTAAGTTTGATTAAAAAACAGGTTCAAAAAAGTTATAGAACTTTTAAAGGGTCGAAATTTCTTGACTTACCTTGTAAAATCTCATCATTTTTCAGTTTGCTTTCGCTTCTGCTTTCGTTGCTCAGAAATTAAAAGACTTTGAGATGTATTCTTTCTAAGAGTTCTTTCTTCTTTTAAAGCTTGAACACAGTGAATTTGCATTAAGTATGCTCAATTAATCTATCTCCAGGGTCATCCTCCTTGCAAAGCATCCGAAATCATCGCTAAGGAGCTGGGTCTAAAAGCTGCCGAGGAAGACATTGTGTTCAAGGTGCTTGACCAGTAAGTTTTTTATACACTCAATACAGGGTTTGTTGATAAATGTGCTTACTTTCGACTACTGGCCAATTTATTGATATATATTTTTTTAAAAAGTTGTCATCAGAATACTCTTTTGGATTTTCGGCAGTCATGTTATTATTATAGTAGACTCGCTGTGGTTGACGGTCACCTACAGGCTATCCCAATCAGTAGTTAGACTAAAATTGATTTTGACTTTATACGTCAAAAAGTCGCCATCAAATTCTGAGTGTATTTGCGACATCATATTTTTAATCTGAGACAGATCTTATAAAAAAAGTATAAGGTATCGAAAATTCGCACACTTCTTGACGAATTCTGATTGATTGATTTTTTTAAATTCCATTCTTCACCATCACCACCTGGTTTACAATTTTGCTTTCTATTTTTAGGACTGATGAAGATCCTGTCCTGGTCATTCGTTTGAATCAGAACTGGATCGCTACCCATACGGAAGCTCGTGCAAACGTCCTTTTGGATTACATCGCTACCTACGACATGATAAATGAAAGGCGTGATGATCAAGTAATAATAACCTTATTTTTTGTAGCTACAGTCGGACCTCTATAATCCAACACACAGGTACTCCACACTTAAATTAAATCGATACCCCGGTAGCCCGACACCTTGATAACCCGTAACCCTGTGTCTCGTCTTGTCGGCTGTCGGGTCAAAAAGGTTCGCCTGTATTTAAATCTTGTCTAAACTTGCTGGACAATCTTTAATCCAATTGAGCTCCACTGTATTGCCTCTTAACCCTAGGGTTACTAAACAAACTACCATCATAAACTTTAAGGTCAGTGTGACCCAACCCCATTTCAGTTTTTGGCGTTGGGTTAAAGAGGTTCGACTGTAATCCTGTCAAAATACTAAGACTCTTAAGAACCACCAAAAATACCCCGTAAAAATTTGTTTGGAGTTGGGACGTATTGACTCCACAGTATTGAAATTCCGTAGCTACATGCTACCGTAGCCACAGTATTAAGAATTTGTTTTAAGGTACCTCGTCTCTGTTTCCGTTTTGCTGAGGGATCTCATATTGTTGCTTGCCGCAAAGCTGTGCTAAATGCCCACTTTGACGCTTTTGCTCCAAGTCCTGATATGCTCAATCTTTTGAATGCGCGAAATATTCCTTGGGCAGGCAATCGTGAGCAGCTGGGTGTTTGTGTTCAGATCAATAAAATTGGCGTCCGTCGCAATGATATACAATCGTTTCCGTTCTTTAATCTGTAGTGACCAACTCGCATGTTGTTGCTGAATTATGTTGGTGTTGAATAAATGTTGTTCCTGAATAAATGTTAGTGCCATTAATAGTTTTTTTGTAAGGTTTCGACCTTTAAATTCGAGAAAACTCGAGAAGACTTTCGACTGGACAAGCCGGATAAATAATGTTAATTACTGTACGTGTCAATTGTGTCCGGCACCGATTGTGTCCGGCATATATGAAAGGGATAATTGTGTCCGACTAGTATAACACCACCGATTGTGTCTCTTTAGTATATAAAGGACAATTGTGTCCGGCATAAGTAAAACGGCCAAATTCATCCTTAACACCTCTAATCAGCAATAGAGAACAATTAATTGATCTGTTGGCTATTACACCGTATTTTAGTCACTGGAACGAGGCGAAAAGAGAGATCTGACCCAGCTTGAGACGGTATCTACCAAGAATCATGGTTTTAACATAGTTTTCCATCGCCAGATCAACAATTTCACCAATTTAAACCCAACAGAATAAGCGACGAACCTCAAACGTGGTGTGATCCTCTAGATATACTTGCTGGTTCTTACCCTTATTATCATTTTTGACTTCTAATGAAGGGACCCTGACTGTGACCAGGGCTGTAAAAACATCCGGAAGATACATCCGGATTTGGATGTGTACATCCGAAACATCCACATCCGGTGGTGGATGTGGACGTCAAATTTTTTTTTGTCAAAAATTTTTGGGTCGGATTTGGGATGTGGATGTGGACGTCAAATTTTTTTTTGCCGGATGTGGATGTAGGATGTCAAAAAATTTTAGGTCGGATGTCAGCGGATGTCCGGATGTTTTTTCGGATGTTTTCATGGCGGATGTTTTCATGGCGGATGTCAATATGCTTTTGCGGATTTTTTCGGCTTGTGGCCGAAACATTCTTTTTTCCTTGTTCTAACTCTTCTTCTTTGTTGTTCCGAAAAAAACCATAGCCTAATTCCGCAAAAATGGATAAGCTAAAATCCCGCAACACTCAGAAAGATTTTCTTTTATTCTTTCCGTCTCATCGTTGGTCCCATTCCTCCGATTCCCAAATCTACAATTTTCAATAGTCCATTCCCTCCCGAATAATTCTTAACCGAAATTATACTTTTTCTTCAGTCAAGCTAGTCGCCATGAGCCACGAAGTGCAAAGAAGTTCTCCTTCATCTGGACAAGGCTAGATTGTGAAAGTTGTGAAAGAAGGGCTCTACATGGCAATACTGGATCGATCATGCTTCTACGGTATGCCTTGCTGATTGTTGATCGCCTTGCTGATTGATCCAATATTTTCATTCAAAAATATTATTTTCTCAAAAATATTTATTCTCTCCTCCGGCTACTTGAACGTTTTTCAGTTGCCTCAGCTCACCAAACTGGCATTCGATTTGCTCGTGATTCCCGCGACTTCCCAAGCTCCAGAGCGAGGTTTCTCACGTTTGTCTATTAACTCCGGCGGTGTCAAGGGCTGCTCGTTGGAGGAGTTGCTTCTAAGGGAAGTGCTGCTAGGGTTCAATTTGGGTCTGATGAATGTTTAATTTGTTTCACTTTAGTGTCTTGGTTTCACGTCAAAATAAATATTTACCATTGTTAGCCCATGTATAGTGATTGCATCTTTTTTATGTCTCTTGTCTAAATAGGTTATTGTACCCATACTATTAATTGAAAGTGAATATCAGCAATTTTTTGACATCCACATCCAGCCGGAGGCGGATGTAAACATCCAGATATCACTTGGAAATCCGGATGTCAAAAATTTTGACATCCGGGTGTCATTTGGATGTCAGGATGTCAAAAAAATTGACATCCGGATGGATGTGGATGTCAAAAAAATTTTGGCATTTCTTCATAGGAGCCTGACACAATCAGTCGCCGGACACAATCAGCCCCGGACACAATCGGTCATTTTATACTAGCCGAACACAATTGTCCCTTTTATATATGCCGGACAAAATCGTCCGCCGGACACATTTTCCGTGTCCGTTCATCGTAGTGTCAACTTGGTTTTTGCAGATGGTCACCTGGTCAATTTTTTCTTCCTTTAAAATAATTCAAATATCACATATGTTATGCAAATTGTTAAGTTAGTTTAAAGCAATTTTGGTGGGGGGAAAAATTTACTAGATACCTGCTTGAGCTAAGCGGTCATTTACTTGGCATGAATGGTGTATGACTTCCACCTGTTCATCTGTGTTTGACCCCTTAAAAATGTCAATGCTTATTTTCCAACTAATACCTTTTAAGCAAACGTGTATATCAATTAGGTTGCTCGAGTTCTCGGTGCGCTCGGCAAAGCGATATAGATGGATACATGGCAGACAACCAGAATCGAATTTTGGGCGCTAGTAGCGAATACCAGCACCACCCCCCTCCAAGAATCCGACCTTATAAAATTGCTGTAACTACCCTTGCAAACAACAAGTTTAGGCTTAGCCCTTAGGCTTGCGGTATTCGCTACTAGGGTCGAATTTTGCATTGAAGTATGAATTTTTGCATTTGCATTTCTACTAATTGAGCAAGTATAGTCAAAAAAATTAAATCTGCGGGCAAAATTCAGTATTTTGCGGCCAATTAAAATTTGCGGCCAAAATTAAATATTATGCGGCCGAAATTCAGTATTCTGCGGCCAAAATAAAATATCACCTTCTTTTTCGACAGTTGATTAAAATTTTTTGTGATTTTGTGACCAGTATCCTTGCTTTGTATCTTGATGAGTTATCGAGTAAAAAACATTAAAATATTTTTGTTGTGCTTTTATTGATGGTGTCAGTAGATTAACTGAAGTTATGCAATCTTCGCAATGTTTTTTATAGCTTTTATTAGAAAATAGTGTGTCTTAGTTTGGTGTGGATCATACTTTCTCGGTAGCACTGATTTTCTATTATCATTTTTTACAGTGAAGACTCGTATTTCAGCCAATTCAACTTTTTATTGTTTTAATTCTCCCTGTAGTTTTTAAAGTCTTTCCCGATAGTCTATATTTGGATAGTGATAAGATTTAATATTGTGGGAATTGTTTCTTCAAATGACCTCATTTTTGCTATTAAGACCTACTAGCTCTTTTGTAGCCTGGTATCTTAGCTATCAAATGGCAAAAATAGACGCCACTAGAATATACCCCGACCTTAAAATTTGGAGAGTACCGTATTTCCTCTAATAACTCACCCTGCTCTAATAACTCAACCACCACCCCCCCCCCCCCCCAACTGAATTTCGGGAAATTTTTGAAAAAAGGGGGGGTAGACTATTTAAAAATTCGAATTTTATCTTCTTGAGACTTCAGGTTTTTTAAAGGTCATAAAAAACATTTGGCAACATTTTTCAGCCTTTTCACTTTCATTATTTAGGTTAAAAAGTTTAGCAAAAACACAGCCCCAAATACCGTATGACCAGCATCTTTATTGCTGTCTCCTTCTTATCTCACCTCCAGCCATCAGCAGCATCCTTGAGTCGCCGCCTTGCTGCTCTTCCTACAAATTTATGGGCTACTCAACAACAACGGGTGCTAACAACGTCTCTGCAAAAGGTTTTTAGAGAAATTTTTCTCTCTAGTTTGAAAATAATTATTGTGATTATGAACTTAATGCGCATTGTATTTATTGCACAGGATATTACAAGAAATTTCCTGTTTTTAAAATAGTCGTAACTTTTTCATAGAGCTTTTTTCGAAATTTCGCTTTCGCCTATCGATTTTTCTCGCCGACAACATTTTTAGTATATAATGTCAAAAACACAATTTCCGCTTATTGGGAGACCACTTAATGGTTTGGGCTGTGGTCTGTGGGTGTCCTCCGGCTGAGTAAAGGCCAAACCGCAAAGGGACTAAGCGAAAATTGTGTGTTTGAGATTATACACCAAAAAATGTCGTCGGCGAGAAAAATCGATTGACGAAAACAGAATTTCAAAAAACGCTTTAGAAAAGAGTTATGACCATTTCAAAACCAGGGAATTTTTCGACACACTGTGTAAATGATTGTTTAGAAATGTTTTGTTGTTGTAGAATAAGTAGAATAAACTTTGATTGAACGGCTTCTGTTGTGTTGAAATTTTCGCCGGCACCTTGGGCGCCTGATGATTAAAAAAATAGCTCACCTCTAGTGTTGTTCCGGCGCTGCTCCGGGAAAAAAACAGCGCCGGAACGCCGCTGGGGCCAATGAAAAATTTTAGTCAGCGCCGGCGCTGGAGCCGGCGTTAAAAATTTTTGACCCGGTGCCCCAGTAGCACCTAGAAATATTTTTAAATAGTCTGAACACAGTTAGAGAAAATTTAAGGCCTGCTTAGGCCCATGCACAGGTCTGGGTAGGATTAAAAGACTTTGGTAAAAAATTAAGGTATTTTATCTTACAGGGTACCGGTCCGCCGAAAATCGAAAATATTTCAAGCCAATTTCGAGATTTTTGGGTGCTTAATTGAAAACTAAAAAGCAAAATCGGTAGATTTCGTGATTGTTAAAAAAATGCAAAGCTGACCCTTAAAATTGAGGGACGGGTTCATTAGAGGGGTAGACTATTTAAAAATTCGAATTTTATCTTCTTGAGACTTCAGGTTTTTTAAAGGTCATAAAAAAACATTTGGCAACATTTTTCAGCCTTTTCACTTTCATTATTTAGGTTAAAAAGTTTAGCAAAAACACAGCCCCAAATACCGTATGACCAGCATCTTTATTGCTGTCTCCTTCTTATCTCACCTCCAGCCATCAGCAGCATCCTTGAGTCGCCGCCTTGCTGCTCTTCCTACAAATTTATGGGCTACTCAACAACAACGGGGTGCTAACAACGTCTCTGCAAAAGGTTTTTAGAGCCTCTTTGCAATATTCAAACATCAGGACTGCTTGTCTCTTTGCTGCAGAACTAAGAGGGAAAGCAAAAACTGTTGTCTAGTTCTAAAAAATTTGCATTTTTTGAACAATTGTGTTGGAAGAGTGCTTATTTAACTGGCTACTGTTTTGCAAAGTACCGTTTCCGTTGACATACTTGCGCAAATACGCTGCAATTGAGTTGGAATTCGGCATTTTATGTGTCTGACAAGGAAACCTAGCGAACTTGTTTTCAATTCATCCATGGGAGTTTGGTCACACACTAGAAAACCAGTATACACCTTTAAATAAATTCTGTTGATATTTCGGGTCCATAGGCCAAAAAGTTAAGATAAGAAGGCCGTAGAGTATTTAAGTAGAGTATTGAATGGGCTTTATATATGCATTGCTTAGGTCATAGGTTCGAATACCACTAGGTTCACACTATTTTTTTTTATTTTTACCCTTCGCTAACAAATTATTTATATAGCTAAGAGTTTGATGATAATTTAGACATCAAACTTGTAAATTAAAGTGGGTGAAAATGGCTGTGCACCCAGTAGTTTTTGAACCTGTGACCTAATATACAGTAGCGGAAATAAATATCGGGGCAAGCTAGAATTTTTCAAACTTTTACCCGTAACTTTTTGCAAAATTATTTTTTCAATACGCAATCAAAAAAAGTTTAAGCCCTTCTTCTCAATAACATTTTAAGCACATAAACTCATGTATATGACAAAAAAAACAGAAAATAATTATTGATTGTTTAAAAGTGCGCAATTTTTCGGCCGGAAAAAAGTATCGAGCCGGACAATATTCTTTCATAGCTTTTAATTCAGCGTGATTTTATAGATTAAAGTGTATATTATTTGAAGCCTCTGCATCTAAGTCATTATAGGTAGATCAAGCTTTTGGATTGATCATTCTGAGGCAATTTATGACCATCAATATAAAAGAATCGATGGGGGGGAGGATCTTGGCGGGTGTTATAAAGTAGCGTCAAATAGTTTTAAAATTCGAAAATCACAATGCCACATAATGGTTGATGACTTTTTAAAAATTTCGACAAATAGGTGATATGAAAAGAAATAATTAATAAATCCTGAAGAAAAAATAAATTTTATTTAAATTTAAAAGTACAGGGTGAGTTTTTATAAACGCCCGAGTGAATTTTTACCATAACTTTTTTTAATTTCCACTTTCCGACCAGATCTTTTTTTTTATTTGAAAGAACACACTGTCGCAAAGAGAATGACACCAAACCCACATTTTTATACTGATCTTGCTTTTGTAAATTTTGGTCTTCTCACAAATGTGTCTTTTCAGATGCATTACTCGCCTCAAGAACGATCGAAATGTGTTGAATGGTTAATTGAAGAAGGAAAAAGCACAGCCAGCTTCTAGAAACGATACAGGAGAGAATTCCGCGCAAACAACCGCAAGGTGACAGCTCCGGATGGTAAAAGGCTCAAAGCGTGGTATGCCAAGTTTCAGGATGGTGATCTCAAGGATAAGAAACCAATCGCAACAAAGGTTTTTTCGAATTTTTATACTTTTCATTGTTTTTGTTAAATGGTTTTGCTTGGATTTGTTTTTAGTATGTACAAACGCCAAAAAAAGACAGCTTAAGTTATTGAGCTCTTCGACACTCAGAAGAAGCACTGAGCAAAAATACCAAAATTAAAAACTTTGAAAATTCAGTAAAATTTGTTGAAAATTGTTGCTTTTGTTGATTTTGATTTTGTTGGTGTTACAAATGAAAATTATTGGGAAATTTGGTGTCATTCTATTTGCGACAGTGTGTTCTTTTAAATTAAAAAAAGATCTGGTCGGAAAGTGGAAATTAAAAAAATTTATGGCCAAAACAAAAATTATAAAAACTCACCCTGTATTCTCAACTAGAAAAAAGGAAAAATGCTTTTGAAGAATAAAAAATTCATTCTTTCACGAAAACTGATAAGGCTTCAACATGTCCTCGGTAGTATAGTGGTAAGTATCCGCGCCTGTCACGTGCGAGACCCGGGTTCGATTCCCGGCCGGGGAGTAACATTTTTTTATTTTGATGTATGTCGGTCGGCGGATCGATGGTCGGCTCTTATTTTTTCAAATTTTCACTCTGTCTTTAACAAGTTTTTCAATCTTTTTTCAATTTTTGCTGATAAAAATATGACTAAAAATTTCTCTTTACACCCAGTTTGCAAATTGCAACCAGTAGTAGCAGCATTTATGCACATACAGTAAACCTGACTCATTTCTAATCTCCAGCCTCCTATTGATCAACATTTTGTGTCTCAAACAAAAGCATTCCCCCGGTTTAGAGTCTCGAGTGAAGGAAAAAAAGAAAGAAGGTTTATCAAGACAGAAAGGCGGTGGCTCTCTTTGAAGTCTGACACAACCCCAAATTTATTGGTGGAACAAAAGTTTTGAAGGAGAGCAAAGAGAAGATCTCTGCTACTACACAGGATTGTTAGGGCTATTTCTGGTTTGTGGGATCTGCTTCAATCAGTTGTCCATCTTGTTCCACAGGTTTGACCCTCTCTTGGCTGCTGGGTGTGAAATTGTGGGTGAGCGGTAGGACAGTTGTTGTTGTGTTTTGCCTGCTCCTCGGACATCCTGTCAATCAATCGCCAATATTTTGGTGTGTTTCTGTTTTGTCTGAATTGTTTGCTTGCCGCTTGACCTCTGGGTCTTGTCTCAATTTTTTGACAGTTTTTGTAGAAGTGTTTTTAGACATTGGATAAAACGAGCAGAAAGAGATTGAGACGTTTCAAATTGAAATATTCCAAGTATAGTGCTCAAGTAAGGTCGAAAAAAAGTTAAGTGTGAATTGACTCCGTTCAGGGCTACAAGCTGTTCAAAATTTAAGAAAAAGTCGTAGTTACAGTAGGAATTTTATTTATTCTTCTCCATAAACGATAGAAACGTGGGGAAATTCAGATTTTAAGATTGGAACGGTAAACTGAATACCGTATTCGTCTTAATTGGTGTCCGGATCCGTGATGGGCTTGCTCCGCCCCAGGGGGCTTAAATCGGCCCCGCCCGATCCGGTGCGTGGGGTGGCCTGGTTTGCCTCGCGGCGTGGGGCGATGCCTAGGCGCTAGTCTGGCTAGTGCTGCTGAGTTGGTTTTGCAGCTCTTGAACTGCGCTACAACATGGTGCTAAGATGTTTGAGCAGCGCTAAATAATTAATTTGCAGAGGCATGCTCGCCGCCGATGGGAATATTTTGAAAGGCGGGTACCAGATCAATTCAAAAAAGAATTATTTTAAAATACAAGTTTGTTGAGTACTTTCCCGGTTATAAGTAATCAAAAGACCTCCGACTGCTTAATAGCATCAGTGGCCTAATGTGAAAGCGGCGGCGAACTGCGATAGTTGGGTGTACGGTCAGTTCGCCACGCTTTCTTCCAGTTATTAGCACCTAAGCACAGTTTGACGGTAATCACTGTGAAATACCGTTTTGTAAAGTGTTTTTGAGTTTTGGTAATTACGCTCATCATGCAAAAAGAGTTTTTTGTACATTTCCGCAGATATTGTTTGTAACTGGATACCCCAAAAAGTTGGAATTTCAACATAGTTTTGTTGACTGGGGCCTACCGCATAAATAAACTCTGGTATGCATACATTTTTTATGCATCCAGAGTCACTTTCGAGTGATTTGCGTCTAAGGTATGTGGTGTGCGCATCTCAACTCCAAGCCCCCAAGCCCCTGCGCCCACGAAGAGGCGCAGGGGGCTTGAGAGTTAGAGATGCGCGCACTCACTTACCTTAGACATGATTCCGAGAAGTACTCTTGATCATAAAATGCATATAGAGACTCTTTTTTCCCAGCTCCAGTGACCAAAACAAGGTGGAATAGCCTTAATACAAGGTAATTTGCCTTGGTCCCCAAGGCAAAAAGTCAAGCTTTGGTCAAATTTTTTTTTAGAAAAAACGTGGCGAACTGACCGTGGCGAACTGCCCTGTCTCCCGATAGTTGGTCGTCGGTTCGATTCCCACTGAAGGTATAATTTTTCCCCGACTTTTCCAAAATTTCGTCAAATTTATTGTCGTTTGAATTTGAATTTCGCTGGTACCAGCCTTTCAAAATATTCCCCTTGGCGACGAGCATGCCCCTTTAACTTCTGGTCACTCAAAGTGATCGAAATGCTCGTCAACATCTCAAAATGACTTTACAAGTTTTGGGCCCAAAATATGACTATTCTTAAATATTGCAAAAGAGCTTTATATACTATTAGGTCGTGTCAAAAGTTCGGTCGTTTTATTTCAAAAGCAATATTTGTGGCGTTGTGTTTTTACCATAGATTTTTTAATATTTTTCAAAAGTTCACCACTCGTTTTGTAGGCAAGATTCTCAGCTACAAAATGAGTGGTAAACTTTTGAAAAATGTTTAAAAAATCCATGGTAAAAACACAGGCTGAAGTACCTTATATCGTTCTCTCGCAAAACGCCACAAATTATGTTTTTTGTGTGTTTTAACCACTGAAACATGCTCAAAACATGTTTTTAGGTGGCGGAAAGCCATTTCCTGGGAAAAAAATTTTCATCAAAAATCGACCAAAACCATGATAACCCTTGTTGGTGGAAAATCGACTTAACAACAATATTAGAATTCATCAAGCATTTCTTCTACGATTTGAAGCTCGATTTGAACATAGTTTTGAATGCTGGGGCCTACCGCATAAATAAACTCTGGTATGCATGCTTTTTCATGCATCCAGAGTCACTTTCGAGTGATTTGTGTCTAAGGTATGTGGGTGTGCGCATCTCAACTCCAAGCCCCCGCCCCCGAAGGGGCGCAGGGGCTTGAGAGTTAGAGATGCGCGCACTCACTTACCTTATTCATGATTCTGAACAAGACTCATAATCAAAAATGCATAATGAGACTCTTTTTGCCAAGTCCCATGTTGAAAAACATGGTAAAAATTGAAATCATGGTTTTGGTCGATTTTTGATGAAAATTTTTTTTCCCAGGAAATGGTTTTCCGCCACCTAAAAACATGTTCTAAGCATGTTTCAGTTGTTAAAACACACAAAAAACATAATTTGTGGCGTTTTGCGAGAGAGCGATATAAGGTACTTCAGCCTGTGTTTTTGCCATGGATTTTTTAAACATTTTTCAAAAGTTTACCACTCATTAACTCCCGCGAGCTCTACCGATTCCTCTTTTTTGATTTTGGTTGGGCACCCAAAAATCTCGAGACCGACCTCGAATTTTTCCGATTTTCGGTAGGTTGATAATTAGTGACCTCGGGGCTACTATTATAGTAAATACGGTAGGTGAAAAATGAAAGAAGTTAGCTTAGAGAAAAATACTCTTCGGAGGGGGACCGTCACTTGGGCCGCTGTCGCTATGTTTTCATTTTGCATTATATTTTACAACGTGAGTACTGGAGTTTAGAATCGTGCAATAATACATAACGACGGCATAAATTTTCAAAAAAAAGTAAAAATGCCGGCAACAATCAAGCTTCGATAAGCCGGCACCCTTGAGGACATCTTTTTAGTGCCGGGTTACTGTCTATAATTTTAGAATAAAAAGCCAGAAATAAATATAATAATGCATTTAAAACAATCAATGTAAATAATTGAATAGAAGTGAAATCCTATGAGAACGCTAAATACAAACCGCCTAAAATAGGTGTTTAACTTTTTCGTGGCAGGATTTCCACGCTAATTTAGTTTTCAAATTTATTTTCCAGAGAAAATAAGGGAAAAAATTATAAAAAACTGTGTGAATAAGTTTTAGTAAATGAAGGCAATCAGACATTTTCTACTATTAGCAGAATTTGTCCCGCGACATGTTCTACTACTTTTCGGTGAAATTCGGGCAAAACAGCCGCATTTCACCGAAAAATAGTAGAAAATGTCGTAGGACAAATTTTGATAATAGTAGAAAATATTTGGTCACCGTAAATGAATTCTTCAAATTATTGAAGACAGATCAAAATTTAATTTCACCAATTTAACCAATCAAAAGATGAATGGAGTGAGCTCTACTTATCTTCTTTCGCAATCTTAAATCAAATTTTTAATAGATGCAAAAAAAATCACTTTGAAAGTCACTATAAGTTTAATTGATTGATTTTGATTTGTAAATTTTCATTTAAAATATTTTTTGAAATTTTGTAAAAATGAGAAACTTGCTTTACAAAATAAGCTGCATCGGTTTCAAGGCAATGCGAAAAACTAATGCTCATCGATTTTTTTTGACTGGCTTTTAGCAAAAAAATATTTTGTTGGTAATGTTCAGTTATGCCGCCATCCGATTTTCACAGATAATGACGGAAATCAACAAGAAGTATATATTCTTGCAGCTTATTGAGAATCCGCAATCCCTGATAAACCCACAAATATGGAGAATCGCGAGGGTAAGGGACTCTACGAACGTCAACCATGCAGGCGGTTACGTACACCAGTTTTTTGAAAATGGTGGAGATTTTTCGGTCAACTCTGTGGCTTAAAAGATTGATATATTTCTGGTGTCAACTAAAAATCAGTTAATTTGCCATTAAATTAATTTGAACATTTTCCTAAGAAAATTCGCTCTTGTCCAATCCAGGGTTTCAAGGCTATTTTTTAGATGTGAAGTCGAGAGTCAGCCAAGGCTGAAGCCTGACTCTAGGCTGGTTGAATATTTCTAGTCTTGTCCAGTCGACTTGATAGATGACTTTAAAGGACCATGGTTTTTGCGCGAAATTCGAATTGGCGGGGGACACTTCTCTTTCGTCTATCAGTGAACTCTTTCTAGTTATTTCGAATGACTCGAAAGAGTACAACATGAGAAGAAAGAAAAGTGTCCCCGCCAATTTAAATTTTGCACATGCCACTGCGCGTAAAAACCATGGTCCTTTAAAGGGGGAGGAAACTTTATATACGCGTCGCCAAAGTCACAGGGTCGACTACTACTGGATGCAAACCTTATTTGTTTACTTTCTTTTATACACAAATTTGGTGTCAAAATGATCCTCACACTCTCAGCTAGGCTTGGCAACGGGACGGGAATCCCATGGGAATCCCGAATCCTAATCCCGAAAATTTTGAAAATCCCAATCGCGGATCCCGCCGGAAACCATGATTAAGTTAATCATGACAGATACTTATTACATGAGTCATGTCCTCTGTGTTTGTGTAGTCTCAAAATGTGTAGTCTAAAATTTTCAATCAGTTCAGTTCAAAAGCCGAACAACTAATTTTCCTCAACAAAGCTCTAGAATATGTTAACTTTACTTATTGATCGAAATTCTCCGTGTTGAAATGGTGTGTTAAAATAAATTCTTTGAAATATCTAATCGAATAAATTCATTAGCGGAAAATCCCGATCGGGATCCTGACATTTTTGAGAATCCCGATCCCGAAAATTTTGAAAATCCCGATCCCGAATCCCGCCGGTCCAAAAGCCAAATCCCGATCCCGAAAATTTCGAAAATCCCAATCCCGAATCCCGCCGGAACACAATCTGCCAAGCCTGCTCTCAGCTATATAACAAAATACTTGGCGCAGGGTTTCACAGCTGCTGGAGCTTATTCATAGGCTAAAATAGGCTCAGTTTCTGAAAATCGATAGGTTTTGGGGTTTTTCTTTGACTACTTTGGTTGATATATTCTGACTTTTTTCTACAAGTCACATGTTTTATACACTAAAATGTAGTCAAGACTCTAGGCTTCCATTTGAGCTATCAAACAGAAAAAATAAACAAACAAAGTAAGAATTCAAAAAAAATCCAATGATGTCCAATATTATGGCGTACTACACAGAGCTGTCATTCCATGAAATCCCAAAATTAGGGCATTGCTGACAAAAAAAGCTATGCTGAAAATAATCCCGATCGATTCCTCGATATTTTTTGGCCCTAGAAGTCAGTGAACCTAATAAAAAAATAAGTTATGCACTTAGAGGACCTGCGACCCTAGGCGATGCGTATATAAAGTTTCCTCCCCTTTACAGTTTCAGAATCTATATACTTAAAATATAGAACATCCAGTCTCTCCAGATGTACAAGCTAACGTGGTCGGAATCACTGGATTCATATTCATACTGGATTTTGATTGATCAGTTATGCAGAATTCTCCGAAATGTCAGTCGTTGCGATACGGGTCCCCCTCAGCACGGTTTTGATCGAAGCCTGCAGTGAGGTCTTCTACTTGGCCGGTGAAGAATGCAATCCGCTTCTTTGTTTCACATCTCGAGTGCCTAAGAAATAATCCAGATATGCTATTCAAATGACAGTGATAAGGAACGACATGACTGATATTATCCTATGATCAAAGTGCTCCATTCTCCTCATGCAAAGTCAAGTTGGTTGATATTCCAGATGTTCCGTCCAAAGTCAAATCGGCGGTTACAATAGGGGTAGCTTTTATTGGCTTCATTATACAATAGCCTCTCGATTCAACGATAACTCAAAAAGTTTGTTCCCGCCTAGGGTCCGACCGACAAAGATTCCGATTTATCCGGTCATTTTTAGATATAAAAATAGATTTGTTAAAAAGACTAATACTATTGGATGCAGTAGTATTATGGCAAATCTGTTTTCATATCTAAAAACGACCGGCGAAATTCCGCCATTTTTTCTTCACTATGATTAATTCAAATTTTTTATTTTTAAATTTTCTCAAGTATCCTAATTTGTTGTTTCTGTGATATGTGTAACCGATAAGAACCAAAAAACAGCATCAGGGAGACGTGGCGTCAGAGCCCAAAAAAATTGGGCGATCAAAAGTTTTGACTTAAAGGTTCATGTGGTCACTTAATCACTTGAGTTCCATGCAAATCAGTTCCAGAAGGCTACTTTATCAGGGTCTGACTGCATTGGAGTGAAAAATATTCATTTAAAAAAATTACAACAAAAAAATGCCACACTCTAAAAAAGTTTTGCAAATCGGTTTTTTCGTCTTCTATATTTTGCAGAATGTTCATAAAGGGACGTGCTGCCTTTGCATCAGCAATTCTGGTGGTGGTAGGGGGCTATTTTTGCATTGCACCCATTTCCCCCTCCCAACTGACAGAAGAAAGGTTTTACGACTTCACATATTTCACTTTAATGATAGTAATTTACTCCTACTACTCGCCCTTGCTTATATTCTTCTATTTCAACAACACATCTCCTGGCCCATTGATTCGGGCCTTTTAGCTGGAACAATAACACACATTTTCGATTGCTTTACAAGTTCCAAAAGTTGCTTGCTTTCTAAGACGTTGGCTTTGAACTTGGTTTTTTTTCTTATCATGTGAACCCGTGGTTTGACCTGTGGTTGGATTACTGCTCGAGCAAAATCTTTTCAGAAATTTTCCGGACAATTGTTTGGGCAAAATCAGTTACGTCAACTACGTACTATTAACTACATACTGTACGTCTATAACTGTACGTTGATAATTGTAGAATTTCTCTTATAATCCTAACAAATGTTTTTTACTGAATTTTGTCCGAGAAAAAAACGGCAATTCCTATAACCCTATTTAAAAGCCGCCTTAGCAGCCAGGCCATTTATTATGATTCTGCTTAAGCTGCATGAAGTATTTGAAGTATTTTTCTTGAAAGTTGTATAGACAATTGACAAAGTTTGTTTCTTAAAAGTTATACCAGCTCTGGAATATTCGCTCAGCTCATGAAAATTCCACACCCTAAGCCACCTTTGCGTACTAATCTCCTTTTTTAAAAATATAAAAAATTCGGAAAAAAGTTAAAGTTAAAAGATTTATTAGCATTGATACTATACTAGCAAATACCATATAACCCACGACCTTGAGTGGTTTTTTTAATTGTACTTTTTGAGACCCTAGTTTTTTAATTTTAGAATAAGGTGTCAAAGAAGCTGTTCTTGTTTAGACATCCAAAACATCAATTTTTACCTTAGTCCGCTGTTGTTTTTATGATTGTTTAGGCTTCAGTTTAGCCAAACACTGGCCAGCTTCATGACAAAAACTCCGGTTTGAGTCTATCATAAGCTACCTTAGCCAATCCTTGACTAAGCCTAAATAATTGCAATAAATAACAGGAGTTCACGGCAAAAAAATGATGTTGATAAACTGGCACCCGATAAATTGGCACTCTTGATAGACTGGCACTGTAAAAAATCATGATTTGGCTGGAAGACAAGAAAATTCTCCAAAGTTTACTCCCGATAAACCGGCACCCTAAGCTGGTCCCCAGGGTGCCGGTTTATCGAGAGTAGACTGTATGTGGAATCCAACAAGAACATTGCTTTTTTGCATCAAAATGGCAAAAAGAACTGTTTGTCAAAAATTGTTGGCAAGGTAGTTCCTGGCAGGAAGGTTTTTGGTCCTTTTTTAAAGAAATTGATTTTTTTTCCAAAGAGCCATATTTCAACACTCAAATTTTTTAAAACTTTTCTGTGAAATAGGTCTTGTAGCTTTTGAGCTGCGCTCCAAGATAGCACTAAGATGTTGTTAAAATTGTTCACGTGATGCCTATCAACAACTTTCGTAGGCGTTAGGGTCATATTGATCCCAGCCGTATAAGGTGCTGCTTTTTAAATTTTATAAATTGCAAAATCTTCAGAAATGTGGTCGAAATGTAGCTAACATGGAGACAAACGAAGTCACACAAAATAAGCCTCTCTAAATGTGTGAAATAAAATTTAGCGCCCTTTTGAAAAGTGTCCTGGGGTCACATTGACCCCAAAGTAGTCCTAGGGTTAATCCGGTGTCAGAATTACGGGTTTGACTAGCGGGAAAACTTTTTTTACTAATTCAATTCATTTTTGCAATACTTTTCTGGCAAAAAATCGTCGCTTTAAAAAAATCCACCGCAATAAAAAGATTCAGTACAAAATTCGGCTCTGTTTTATTTATGCGTGCATTTTCTGCGTTGGCCCCCTGTTGGTTTTTTAATTTTTATTATTTATTTTTACTGTTTTTCTAAAAAAATTTAGACCCAAATCATGGTCATCAGCTTGTAGAAAGAGTCGCAGAAGTAAATTTTTTTATTGATATTTTCAATAAAAAAACTTTAAAAAACAACAGGGGGGACCAAGGCAAAAAAAGGCACCCATAAGTAAAACAGGGCCCAGAATTCTGCACCACCACACAAAAATAAACTGGCTTTGAATCGATTGTTGTGGTGTGCACTATACTATTTTGTACGTTATTACCTACTTCTTAATATTTTAATGGGCAATAAACAATCTATTTTTCTCAGCTCTTTTTTCTCCTTACACAAACATTTGCGCCACTAGACTTGGATGTTTGGGTACTTAAATAGTGGAGTGACGACCGTAATTAACTGCTGGAACGTCTCATTATCATCAATCCTTGGTCGGGTAATCGCTCTTTTTTAAAAATGTTCATTAGTTTCTATCAATTTGTTGTTTTTAATCCAAAATTTATGGTCTCATCTCAAAAACTCAAGATTTGTTGAAGCTCACCGGTAAAACATTTTTTACATAAAGTATAATGAATTCTGGCTGATAGCAAGTATGAAACGGACCAGTTTCGGTATACACACCCCAGTCAAAATCAGCTTGAGCGAACAAGGCAAATTTTTTAAACTGTTTTTCTATAAAAAAAATTTTTTGTGAAAAAAATTTAAAATTTTTCATAAAAAATTTTAAAAAATTTTTTTGGTCCCCCAAGCTGATTTTTTACTGGAGTGTGTATACCGAATTTAACTCGGGTGTGAATTCCAAAATTTAGTGGTATAAAAATTCACTCTGAGCTACTCTTAGCTATTTCGGATATTTCAAGCTAATTGAATTTTTTTGTTAGTGAAAACATCCAACTTCTATAAACTTTTAGAGCACATTTTACTGTTCCACGCTAACTTGTGTATTTTTTTTAAACTAACCTTTTTTTATAACAATTTTTTTTCTATTGTTTAGGATTTCTGCTTCATAAATATAATATACCGTATTCTCTCTATTAATCCCACTGTATGATTATTTTTCAATCCCCAAAAATCTTGAAATTCTAAATCAAAAATGGCCCTTACTCTGAAATCCTAGTCAAACGAGGGGTGTGGGTTTTTTAGAGATGTGGGATCATTAGAGATAATACGGCAACAAACTTTGACGCTATCTCACTATCTCGTGCGAAAGTTGCCTTGGTACCCCTGTTGTTTTTTAGAATTTTGTGGTCACACGTTCAACTATAGTTCTCATCATTATTTTTTTCAAATTTAGTTTTGATGCTTGAAGGACCATGGTTTTTGCACGCACTGGCATATGCAAAATTCGAATTGGCGGAGGACACTTCTCTTTCGTCTCAAACTTGACTCTTTGGAGTCGTTTGAAATGACTCAAAAGAGTATAGCTCTAGAAGAAAGAAAATTGTCCCCCGCCAATTCAAATTTTGCACATGCCACTGCGAGCAAAAGCCATGGTCCTTTAAAAGAAAACAACAGAGGAGGAGGGGGATGCGAGGTGATTTTGCGCCAGAGGAATAGAACTCAAACTTTTGATAGAACCAAACTCTTCAAATAGTCTCACAGTGATACCGAAAAATAGGGTATGCACCCGGGAGGATTTGAACCTGAGAGTTCAAAATATTCGCATTATGATTTGCCATTTCAGCTCTGGTCACTAAATTTGCTAGCAGATGGTTTTCTTGGGTAGAATAAGAATTAAACCCAAACGACATTTTATGAAAAAAAAATTTGAAATTTTAGATCTTGCCAAAAATGTATATTAGCACAATCCGGCCCTCGAAAATTTTATTTTTGACCGAAAATAGACTTTTTGGCTTGGTCTCTTAAAGGGGGGGCTAAAATTTATATACACATCGCTCTAGGTCACAGGTTCAACTGCCACTGGGTGGATGATTCGCAACGTTGAATTAAAAAACGTTGAACTATGTCCAATTCCATGACATCCTACCCAGGACTATCCGAGAACTTTTTGGTAGTATCCTGGAACTGACGTTTTTTCCCAATTTTAATTTACATACTCATTTGCAACCTTGTACTCAAAATGTAGCCCTTCTTCTTGTCGTCATTTTCAGAATATGGTTGTATAGAATCATGTAAATTAAAAACGCAAAAAGTATCCGTTCCTAAATAATACTGAAATCCTACCCCTCAATAGTACTCATTTCTTCCCGGGTCAAACCTTCGCTCGCTACCTGACTTTTCTGAAGTGATTTTGTTGTGTAAAAGTTTCTACCTTGTTCCATATGAAATTCTGACTCCAGAAAGTCACTAAACGAGGGGGCAAATACATGAAATTGGTGGAGGCTCAGGCTATATTAGTCTAAGTACGCATCATTTTGGCTAGTTTCCTTCAATTTCGGTGGTCATTTGCTCAAAATCGCTAATTTGAGACAGTTGCTGACAGATAATCAGTGCTGAAAATAGTTCCAATCGATTGCTCGATGATTTTTGGACCTAAAAGTCAAAAAACTTACTAAAAAGTAAATTACTAAAAAGTAAAATAACTGTACTTTTTAAAAAGATTTGTACTTTTTTGGGACCCAAAATCATTTTTATTTTCAAAGTTTTTAGTCAAAATCTTTTTTTTTGGTGCTCAAAAATCAATAAGTATTGGATAAAATGGCAATTTTTGACGAAAAATGATCGAATCGTACATTTTTTGGCCAACTATACTTTCTTTCAAAATTTTGAGTTTCGTACCCTGTATATAGGTCTTACCTGTCGCTTACCTATTGCAAAGGACGTAATTGTTTTGAAAATAAATAAATAAATTCTGCTTTTTCTATAAATTACAAAAATTTTGAAATTTACACTAAAAAATTATTTGCAAAAATATGTTCAGATTTTTTTTCAAGGCTATTATTTTTACAGATGAAAATTCTAACAATTTTTTCTGCCTGTAATAGCAACACCCCCATTAGTAACTTTTCCAATCGGTCTGCAAAGCATAGAAAATGCCTTTTTTCTTAGCAGACACACTACCAGCACAATCACCAATAGCGTCAGAACTACATAAGAGAGGGCGGTTCCTTCTTCTACACCCCTTGTTGCCGATTGGCTGGTTAAGTGGTTAGTAGCAGGCTAGGGGAGTGGCCTTGAGCCTTTCTCTCTTTTACTCAAGCCCCACGGCTAAATTTCTCATACTCCGCACTCACACAGCTTGACCCCCATAAATTGTTGATTTTATTGGGTGGTGGTGAATTAGGTGCTGATGATCCTGTTATTGAATAACCATTAAAGTAGTTTTAACGATCTACCCTCCTTTTCCTTTGCTAGTCTAAAATTAATTGGCCCATTAACAACAACTGTATTATTGATAGCCACTTAAAGGATGCTCAACTGTACTGCTGTCTACAGTTGTTTGCAAAATTGTATAGGCCAACAACATTACTTTAAGTTTGCTATAGGGCACATTTTTAGTAAAACAAGCTATGGCTGGGTTTTTGAAAAGCTCAAACATTTTAGTCTAATAAAAACTTTGAAAATTGGTACATTAACGAAATTAAATATGGCCTCCATGTACTTCTTATACTGTCAACATTTCGGCTGGAATGCACAATTGCGCACTGGCTCTAAAGGGCCCGAATCAAGTATTTTATTTTATTTTTTGTTGTGTTGTTATTTTTTACCTTGTTTTGGTCACCGGAGCTGGGCAAAATAGACTCTTTATGCATTTATGATCAAGAATACTTCTGGGAATTATGTCTAAAGAAAGTGAGTGCGCGCATTTCTAACGCCACCTGCGCCCCCTTCAAGGGCGCAAGGGGCTTGATGGCTTGGGGTTGAGACACGCATACCCCCATACTTTAGACACAAATTGCTCGAAAGAGACTCTGGATGCATGAAAAATGTAGCCATTTAAAACCAGTGCGTAATAATGCAATTTAGCCAATATTATTTATTCTGTGACTATGGCTGACCGATTTCTGAGTTTTCAATACAAATTATAGTCTACATACATGTGCTCTATAAG
The DNA here is from genome assembly GCA_004194705.1 of Ditylenchus dipsaci. Classification (NCBI taxonomy): domain Eukaryota; kingdom Metazoa; phylum Nematoda; class Chromadorea; order Rhabditida; family Anguinidae; genus Ditylenchus; species Ditylenchus dipsaci. Next base: position 567,629 of record SADC01001318.1, on the reverse strand, counting down.
AACAAACTAGGGCTGTGAAAAAAGATTCTGTTTGAGAGTGTTCTCGACTTTTTGGGAATAAAGCAGTTCACAAAACTTTTTGGAAGAGATTCTGCTCGCTAAATTTCACAACCCTAGATGAATAACACAATCAACCCAAATTTTTTGTAATTAAATAAATTTTTAGCATTTAATAAACTTTTTCCCTGATATCTACAGCCTGTAAAATCAGCAATATTTAATCTACATCCAACCTTCTTCGGTTTGATCCCTCTACTAGCGCTTATTACTGAATTACACAAATCCTCAACATATTGCGGTCATCATCATTTAACAGCTGACTGTGTATCCTCACATGTACCCGTCCTCAGCTGCTGCAGCAGGTAGAAATAATCATAATACTGTCAAACCTTGGTTAACCGTCACCCTAAATATCCAGTGTGTTTGGCTAAAACCAGTCCAAATGTCTGCCGGATAACCGAGGTTTGACTGGAATGAGTGGTGGTACTTATTAAAACTTTGGAATACACTCACCGTGCTTCGTGGTCAGCTATAAGATATGGTTGGTTGTACATTACGGTTAACTATGAAACATGCAATCCACTATATCTCATGGTTGTTTCTGCTCAACTTTAAAAGTACTCATTCAACCCTAATAAAAAAGTGTTTAGTGGCAGCAGATACAATGGCAGCAGTAGCGCAAGCTGGACTTGGGGCCTACTGGACCCCCTGCTCAACCGCAGCCAATAACAGCCATGGACAGCACCACCATGGCAAGCCCTCATCCTCCTCCTCTTCCCTGCATCCCTTCTATGGTGGTAGTCAGGATGTAAGCAACGGAGCCAATGCCCCTTCTTTCCTTTACCCTACTCAGGACTACATGAAGAATATGATTGGAGCAGCGGCAGCTCAATGGGTCACCGAATCCACGAACACGTAAGTTGATTAGCTTGGTTTGTTGGTCTGCAAGTGCAGCATGGATATAAAAGACCATTGGTCAAATCTAAACATGGTGACACACCCTCAAGTTGGTCCCTGCCTGAGGCCCAACACTTTTTTGCCCCAATTTTCAAAAAACTTTGATTTGTGGGTTTAACCATAAAAATTGTAGAGATCCCGATTTTGTCCGTATTTTTTTTATAAAAACATACACTTTAGAAACAAACTTGAGGAACTGCCAATATGTCGAGACCTAAGCCGGCGCTCCTCCCAGGCGAAAGCGGCAAATTTTAAAAATGTGGGCGCCGAAAATTTTGAAAGGCAGGCGAAGGTGGAAATTCTGGAGACAGGGAGCAGAAACTTGATCGCCGCCGGCTTGCTATCGCCTCTTCCGGGGTGGGACAGGCGGAGAAAATTTTAGTGGCTGACTGAGTCAAAATATGGTCGGGTCTCGCCTGAATATATCAACCCTGCAATTTCACTTTTGCCAAATTGGTGAAATAATTTTGTATTAAAACTATTTGAAAATCAATTAAAAAAATTTCTCTCGTGCATCTTTCAACAAAAGAGACTGTTAAGTCTATTAAATTAATTATACAAAAATTACACATACATCTTTTTTTCTAAACCCAAAAAGTTTGTTGTGCAGATTGAAAGGGTGACCCTGAGTTATTTGTTTATAAACACATGCCGCCTAGTCGAGAAGTCCAGTGGTCACGACATTTTACAGCCCTATTGTAAAAGTAGAGGGGTATGTATTGATTGGATACTGCTCCTGCTGCTACAACATATATATAATCCTTCAATTATGCTAGTGCTGTTTAGGTTCTCCAACTACAACGGCTTTCCCCAAGCATCCACCTCCTCCACCCACTTCCCAACACTCAGTCAAAAATGTGGTAGTGGTGGCACTACTGGCCCAATGGGCACTCAGCCAGTCTTCCCCTGGATGAAAATGAACGGTAGCTGCTTTTGTACGATGAACAAATGCGTTTAGAACAGGGCTTCCAAATCGCAATTTCAAAATAAAGGTTTTTTTGTATAAAATAAAGGACATTTGGTCAAAAAGTGCCATTTTATCCAGTGCTTGTTGCGCTTTGATTTCCAAAAATAAAAATTTTGACGTGAGATCTCAAAATTTCTAAAGATTTCGTGACTCAAATAAAGTACAAATCTTTGAATGAAAGACGTTTGGAAGCCGTGGTTTATGAGCTCAAAAAAATTAAAACTAGGTATCAAAATTAATGAAGTGCTGATGTAATTTTTATTTTTGAAAAATTATATGCAATTTACTTCAGTGGTTTGGACCAGACGCAATCTATAGTACAGTCTGCAATTCCAGTGTTAAGATCTGGGATTAGAACCAGAATTTTTTCAAAAAAATTTAAAAAATGCACAAAAAACGGATGAAAAATTAGAGACAGACTCCAAATGGTCTTTTATAGCTATTTTTGTTTGCTATCAGATTGTTCAAAAAGTTAGCTCGTCAATTCAAAATATCCAATCATAGAATCAAATACAGTCAACTGTGTGGGACCAAGGGCTCGACTTAGAGCCGCACTATTTGAGAGTTAACTGTAAAAAAGATGAATCTAGTAAATAGTCTCCTTCGTATTTGCCTCGTATTGTCGCTCGAGTAGATTTGTGAACCAGCGAATTAAGAAAAGTTGGACTAAAAAAATTGCTTGTCGAAGGCATTTAACTGTAGCCGTTTTAAATATCGTAAAAACTGCAACTCAGACCGCGCTAGGACTTCCTTATGGCCGCATCAGCCCTAGTGATCTTCTTGTCTTCCTTGAAGAGGAAAAGTAGACGATATCATAGATGCTTCTAAAGCAGGGTTCCGATACTGCCAAAAAAGTCAGACACAAATCAGACGCTACCAGAATTTTTATTTATTAGACAAAATGGCCTGATTTTTTTTCTGTGTATAACTATAATGCACAGGTACACCCTGAAAAAAGTTGTCACCCTTCACTCCATCTTTTTCACAAGTTTTTGATTTTTAAAGTGTCTGATTTTCTGTTTTAGGCCGAAAACAGAAAATCAGACACTTTAAAAATCAAAAACTTGTGAAAAAGATGGAGTGAAGGGTGACAACTTTTTTCAGGGTGTACCTGTGCGTTATAGTTATACACAGAAAAAAAATCAGGCCATTTTGTCTAATAAATAAATATTCTGGTAGCGTCTGATTTGTGTCTGACTTTTTGGCAGTATCGGAACCCTGTTCTAAAGATTATTGGCCAAGATGAAAAGCTGAAATTAAAGGTCAGTAAAAATTTAACGAAAAAATCAGAGAAAACTTTTGATTGATTAATTTTGGTACACACCTACCACTCAAGTTCGGTGCACACTCCTCAGGTTTCCTTAGTTCCTCAAGCTAATTTTTTCCAAAATTTTTTTGTAATAGCATCGGAAAACTTCAAAAAGTCAGCTTGGGGACCAAGGCGAACTAAGCGGTGCACACCGAAATTAGTCCATTTCGATACAGGAAATTGATTTTTTTGGAAAAGTTGCTATCAAAAAGTTGATAAGACATTTTTACAAAACTTGCAAAACCAAGGCTGTCTAAAAATTTTTTATAAGTTTTTATGTATTTTCTATATTCTTTTGAAAAAAACCATGTGTGGCAAACAAATTTTTCGAAAATAATAAATTAGTGATATGGTAATAGATGGGGTGTGAATGAGCAATGTGTGGGTGGATATGTGTGGTTGGACACATTCATGAGCAATAGTGCTAATTTATCGATTCTTTTCGTTTCACACAATGCACTCCTGCTGGTTGCTCTCTGTCTACACGTCTACTACGGTAGTGGGCTGCAGTGGACTGTTTGTTGTATTTATTGGATGCTATTGAGAGAAACTCTTGTGGGAGGCAAGGGACAGACCAGATAACATCTACTCTCATACTTCTGCTGAAAAAAGTGCAGTAATTGTTTTGTTTTTAGTGCTTGATGAGAGATATGTGTGAAAAAAAGAACGATTTTACAGGGTGGTTCAAAAGTTCCCGTCATTTTTTTGAGCCAATTATTTTGAATAAAATTTTTTTGAAATTTTTTTTGAATGACACAGGGCTGTAGCTCAAACCTTCCTCTTTCAAATGGCGTTTTTAGTTTTTGCGTTGGCCTAAATTTTGATGCAAATTTTTTAAAAAGACCCAAAAATAAAACTTGCAGAACATTTAAAAATTTTTTAAGTGCTGAAAACAAAAAAGAGTTTTTGAAATTTTGTCGGCAATCCTTTGAATGTTTTTTCTGTTGTAGCAGAAACAGGTCTCCCACATCCTGCCCGGTCTTGGTTGCTGCCAGTCTGTTCAAAACGTTTGATTGCATCAAGCACAGTAGATTTCGGAACATCGAGAAGGCGAACAATGTCTGCTTTTGTCCTGCCTTCTTGATAAAGCTTAACAATTGCTGGCCGTAGATCACTCATTCTAAACATATTAAATTTACTAAGAGAAAAAGCTTTGTGAATCAATAAAAAAATTAAATGATAATCAGCAACAAGGAAAAAGAAAACAACTCAAAAGGATGATTCACAGACAACATTTGATAGCCTTGCTTCTTCCTTTAACTTTCAAATAAAAATATAGACACAAAGGGAAAGTGAACATCCCATTTTAAAAAGGGAAGAAAAAGCTACAAATCTGTATATTTGGAGAATAAATATTGATATTTATATATCAAGCATGTTCTTTTTTGTTTTCAGCACTTAAATTTTTTTAAATGTTCTGCAAGTCCACTGGCCCTAGTGCAGAAGCGGTTGCCGAAATTCACCTTGGTCACCCCTGTTGTTTTTTTATCGTAAAACAGCTTGGTCTCCCTGTTGTTTTGAAGGTGATCATGGTAAAGGTGATTACGTTAACCATAATCACCATGATCACTGCAATCACTATATTAATATAACTATAATGAACAGGGGGACCAAGGCATATTTCGCAAAAAACAACAGGGGGGACCAAGGCAAATTTTGGCAACCGCTTCTGCACTAGAACCCTTAAAAAATTTTTAAATGTTCTGCAAGTTTTATTTTTGGGTCTTTTTAAAAAATTTGCATCAAAATTTTGGCCAACGCAAAAACTAAAAATGCCATCTGAAAGAGGAAGGTTTGAGCTACAACCCTGTGTCTTACGAAAAAAAAATTTCAAAAATTTTTTATTCAAAATAATTGGCTCAAAAAAATGACGGGAACTTTTGAACCACCCGGTAGAAAACAATCTATAAAAAGCCCTTTATTTTGACAGAAAAAAATATTTGGTCTAGCCGGGCTCCCTAGCCCCCCCCCTTCAGAAAATTCTGGGTACGCCTATGGTCTGGAGACTAGAGTGAACGTAAAGAAAGAAAAAAAGGTGTGCCTCGACCGGGGACCAAACCCCACCGCAACCTTTCACCAGCCTCCATAATGACAACTTTTTTTTTAATTCGGACCGCTTCCCGTGCGCCGTCCAAAATTTTTTTACCAACCGTCCGTCGGCCGTCCGATTTTTGAGGAATATAACCGGCCATCTACCGGCCGTTTGCCGTATGTTTATAGCGTGGTTAAGACAAAAAATTCGATTTTTTTGTTTTTATTTTATTTTTAGCGTGCAAATTTCGCATTTTTCTACAAAATAATACTTACTCAGTTGCATAACATTTTTCGGCGCTAGTAGCAGAATACACCCCCCCCCCAAGCATCCGACTTTTTATAAAATTGCTGTAACTACCCTTGCAAACAACAAGTTTAGGCTTAGCCCTTAGGCTTGGGGGTAGGCCAGCGTACGGAAGTTGTGACTAATGAAGAGTTTGCGCACATTTTCTGGCTTAGGCTGAGGCTTTTTCCGACTTTCAGGTAGGACTCGCTGAATCACAGTTATTTTCACACTTTTGCGGCATTTCAAATCTCTATTTATAAAAGTTTTTTAAATTTATTTACTGAAGTCTCGACTCGATAATCGAAATGTTTGAGTCGCACACACACAAAAATTCGATTTTTTTCTTGATAGGACAGCTATTTTTTAGTTTTTTAAATCTCAGACCATTCAAAAGCCATGAAACAAAGGTCGTGCACTTATGTGTGGAAGTGCATGAAAATGTCGAGAACAAACCATCATAAATCAGTTTTGTGTGTGAGGAGAGTGGATAGGTGAGCTCATCATAAACACAAAACTCGTAAATTATACTCGGCCTTTTCTCAGCTACTACTACCCCACTTACCTCTACTGCTATACATACGACGGCTGCTGTATTATCGATAGGGGTGCAAAAACAGCAAAAAGCCAGGATACCAAATAAAAAACGAAAGTTATAAAAAACTAAAGTTTAGCTGGTCATATAAAGTTTAAAGAAAAGTGTTCTTTTCAAAAAGTTGGCAAAGAGGGCCAAGCAATTTTTAGTGCTTCATAGATAAAGCATACCGAAAAATAAGGCAAAGGACAAAAGTTTAGTTGATGGTGAAAAAAAATCAATAAGGCAAAGATCGATTTAACTGTTATAACAGCCACACCTTAAGTTTCTTCCCGCCTAAGATCCGACACTTTTTTAAGTTGATTTTTGACAGCTTTTTGTATTTCTGTTTGCACATGTTGGCCCAAACATTGTAAGGATTCCGATTTCGCTCATCTTTTTAATTGTGGTCCCAAATCATTTTTGGTTCTAAAAAAAGTAAAACGTCCCCTTCTTAAAAAATTAGATGGCCGTTAAATCGAGGTTTTGTTTTTTTAGAGCCGAACACTTTGGGTTTTCAAAAAATTATTTGCAAAATCGTAATTCTTGCGATAATTATGACCAGAATATCGAAAAAGAACTAGCAAAAGCCTTCCAAAACTATTTAAAAAGGTGTCAGACCCTAGGTGGGACCGAACTTGAAGTGGAGCTGTTAAATAAAACTTTTATTATAAAAGTGTGACTGTATCTTATTTTCAAAATCTAAAATCTTTTTTAAAAAAGATCAAATTTAATTGCATAACCTTCTTCCCCATAATCTGTTTAGATGATTTGTTAAGGCTATTAGGAGTAGAGGCAGCGATGGCAATAAAGTGTGAAATAGCAGGAGTAACAGGGTGAGGACAAGTCCGCCAAAAGAGAGCAGGCCCAAAAGTCTTTGTTTGTGGTTGTCATTCGCTAAATCGATTGTAATATGTCTCTCTGACCTTTATTCTTGTAAAAATGGCTAGCTGGCTAGATCTATTGTCTATTCAGCTTAAACAATGATGATTTAAGGCTAATTGACAACAACAATGTTGTAAACCCCAACTAAACATCTTTTGAAGCATAAAGGGAACAAATATTTGGCTAGGCTAAAACTTTTTAGGCTAGGCGTCTATTGATTTTCTTTTGAGTTTTTTTCAACACATTGATGCATAACTTCAACTATTACCCCTTCAAAAGTGAAAAAATGAGCCTTTTTAAACCTAGGGGATGCACTTGGTATGCCATCGTTATTGGTAGTTTAGTGGTGAAGCATATGCGGCCTGTCAATGTCGTTAGTGGGTTCGATTCCCAATACCGGCTCGGCTTTTTTGAGGATTGAATTATTAGTTTATGAAAAATAATTCTGAGTATTTTTGAGTGTCCCGCACGAATTCAAAACTGCATATAAAAAACTTGCGAGGAAGAAAAAATTGCTGGTCCCCCTCTTTAATTTTTTAAGAAGCATGGGCATGTTTTTTTCACTGTATCAAAAATTGAACCAAATGTTTTAGACGGCAAGGAAGGGTAATAAGTAAAAGCTAAACTGTACTATACCCACAGCACTCACTCGTGCCGGGATTCGCCTTGATCCCCCAAGCTAAATTGAATGCTGGGGTGCAGGACGTTTCACCGTCAGCAATTTTCACTGTCGTTCTAATTTGACCGTTGCATAATTTACCGGATTGTTCTTTTTGATCTAGGAGCTGCTCTTTGGTCAATAAATAAAATTGTAACGGTCAAATAGTACTGGTCGTTAAAATTGCGGTCAAAACGATCAATTTCAACGGTGAAAAGTGTGACGGTGAAATTAGGTAACGGTAAAAATTGACCGACGGTGAAAAAAGTGACGGTGAAACGTCGTGCACCCGAATGCTGGGGGTATAGTACAAGTGAGTGCTGGGGGGTAAAGAACTAGTGCTCCTAAATAAGTTCGAGTATAGTTGCTCACGTCAATAAATAAGGGTTAAGTGTAAGGGAGGGAGATAGCAGAGAAATAAGAAAACAGGCCTGAGGCGACCCGATATCTCAAATGGTTAGGGCGCCAACTTGCGAGGAGGATATCGTGCGATCGCACTTTTTCCCAGGCCTGTACAATAGTCGTGCGCGGCCACTGGCGTACGCTTACTTAACACTCCGAGCCCTGATTATAGTAATTAACCAACTTTGCATGCTGAACACGCTGGTACTATTTGTTTTTCTATTTGCGTTCTTTTGATAAACTAAACGGCCGATTTAAAAAGATCGCTCAAAATTTTGGATGGTCTACATTCAGAAAGCGATATCTCTTGATAGCAAATATGACATTTAGATTTGAAACACTCATATGAAAGCCCATAATGTCAGCTTTTGAATGTGTGGTTGATCAAAAAATAGTCTTTGCCAAAAACAGCATAAATACACTAAAGTATGAAAACCTTCACATCATGAAAATTGGACACATTCAGAAAAAAAAGTCAACAAATTGTTCCACATGCATTATAACAAGAAACAAACAATACCATTCGATAGAGCGGAAAAAACTGCATCGAAAAGTACTCTTCAGTGAAAATGTTTAACGTGAAAAAGTTTTCAACATTAGTCCCGAAAGGAATCAAAAAAGTATTTCAAAAAATCCATTCGACTTAAAACTTTTTTTCGCTAAGCAACAACTGATTTTTGACACCAGATTCGTGTTCAGCATGGTCAATTTGCTTATAAAGCTCTTCTTAGACATTTTAAATTACTTTCGAATTTTGAATTCCGTTCGGGACAAAAAAGTATTCAAAAAATAAATTTTTTAAGAATTCAAATATTTTTTGTCTCGAATGGAATTCAAAAATTTAAAGTACTTTTCGATGCAGTTTTTTCCGCTCTATCGAATGGTATTGTTTGTTTCTTGTTATAATGCATGTGGAACAATTTGTTGACTTTTTTTTCTGAATGTGTCCAATTTTCATGATGTGAAGGTTTTCATACTTTAGTGTATTTATGCTGTTTTTGGCAAAGACTATTTTTTGATCAACCACACATTCAAAAGCTGACATTATGGGCTTTCATATGAGTGTTTCAAATCTAAATGTCATATTTGCTATCAAGAGATATGGCTTTCTGAATGTAGACCATCCAAAATTTTGAGCGATCTTTTTAAATCGGCCGTTTAGTTTATCAAAAGAACGCAAATAGAAAAACAAATAGTACCAGCGTGTTCAGCATGCAAAGTTGGTTAATTACTATAATCAGGGCTCGGAGTGTTAAGCAATATATTCAACTATTGTTGAATATGAAATTTATTCTTTAGCTCTTTAGTAGATAAATTTCTTATTAATTTTTTTGAAAATGGCAAACCATCTTTTAAACAGCCAAGTTTTTTCGAGCTTTTTATTTGCCGAAAAGCACAGATGAATTCGAATTTTCAAAATGAGCAAATTTTCACTTTCTTTTTGAAACACCCGCAAATAAGTACTGCGGCAAATACAAAAGGGTAGCAATGTGTTTTGATAAGCTCTGAAAGAACTCCATGTATGGGGTACCCTCCCCCCCCCCTAAATCATTTTCATATTTACAGTGAGGCGGCATTGCCAAAGACCATCTCCGCGAAATCCCACACCAATAATTTTATTACAGGCAGGCGCTTAATTACAAAAATCTGTTTCCTGTGGACACCCCTTTTCTCTCTCTTTCCAAATACACACACACACTGACAGTTGTTCACAACAGCAAATGGTAGACTAGATGCACCAGTAAAAGTCAAGCAGACAAAAAATTGAGCAGTTTTTGTTACATTTCAGTACTTTTATATAAAAATGCATAAAATTTACAAAAACCGTAAAAGTCAAATTTTGAATTCACGCAAATGGTAAAAAGTTCGTTCCCGCCTAGAGTGTGCGCATTTTTTACCCCAGTTTTTTTAAACTCTTTTGCTAATTTTCTGTGTTAGTTCTAGACCAAAAAATTGCAATAATTTTGATATTGCCGACCGAAAAAAAAATTTCTTTAAAAGGCGAAACCTCGCATTTTGTAAGCCTTCATCGAAAACATGATCATGTTGTTAAATATAAAAAATTCTTAAAACCAGAAACATCTGAAAACTTGTTGCGCGAATCATATTAAGAATTTCATAAAATGGTTTTGAAAAACTATCTTACTGTACATAACTTCAAATTGTTTTTGGACTCTTTATCTTTCTCAGTAATTTCTGCAATTTTTTTTTAAAGGACCATGCTCGTGCGTTCTTAATTGTCCCCGCCATTTCAAAAATTTTCGAATAATCATTAAACCTCTGTACGGATTTTTCAACTTGGTTTCTGACAAAGCAAGGCCTAAAATTTTATTGTATGTATAGTTTTGTTAGAAACCAAGTTAAAACATCCGTACAGAAGTTCAATGATTCAGAAAAAATTTTGAATTGGCGGGGGACAATCGTGGACGTAGACGGCATGGTGCTTTAAAGGACCATGGTTTTTGCGCGCCGTGGCATGTGCAAAATTTGAATTGGCAGCTCACACATCTCTTTCGTCTCAAACTTTACTCTTTGGAGTCATGGCGAACTACTCCAAAGAGTAGAGTTTGAGACGAAAGAGAAGTGTCCTCCGCCAATTCAAATTTTGCATATGCCACTGCGCGCAAAATTCATGGTCCTTTAAAAAGTCATATATGGAAGGAAATGTTAGATCGCTGGGTTTGGGTTGTGCTCTTTAAAGGAAAAATTTTTTTTTTCTAAAACGATTGGGAAAATTGGGATGCCTGAAATTTTTCGGTCTAGAACTATCAAAAAGAATAGCAAAAAAGCAGGGTGCGTGAATTGAAATTTTGAAATAAAAAATACATTTGGCCAAAAAAAAAGTACAATTTGGTCATTTTTCGTCAAAAATGTCATTTTATCCAGTTCTTATTGCCACTTTTCAGCAAAAAAAGATTTGAGTATAAATTCAAAAAAATGAAAAAGATTCGGGGTCGTGAAAAGTACAATTTTTTTTAAATTTACATTTAAGTACCCTGCGAAAAAGACAAAAAGTATCTTAAGAAACGAACTTTTTACCATTCACGTTAATCCGAGAGTTAACTGTGCGGACTGTATTTTTGGCATCCAATGCCCTCTCCCATGGTCCTTGGGCAGGCAACAGTATGCTTTAAAACAAAAACACGCTTTTTGATTCCGTTCAATCACGTTCAAATTCCAACGGCTAATCTCTGGTTCCACTAAGTAATATTTTTTCTTATCTTTTGCAAGTGTGTGGTGTTATGCAGGCAAGCCAGCCAGCTAACGTTCTTTTTCTCTTCTTTTTCTTCACCATCCCCCCCCCCCAACTGGCTTAGACTGCTACTTTTGAAAGATCAAAGAGACAACCGCCAGAATGAAATATGGTTATGGGCAGGGGGCACACATCGTCGACAATGGCTGTTGGCCAGCCAGGGGGGAGCTAAATAAATGGGAAATCCGACAAAATTGTTGGGGACACAAACTTTTAGCTATAAAATATGTACTTGGATTGGAAAGTGATTGGACTAACGCTGATTTATTTGAAGCATTTTTAGGTATTGGCAAAGGCAGTGATACCAAACGCACAAGGCAAACCTACTCCAGAAATCAGACGGTAATTTTTAGATCTGCTGATTTGAGTTTGTCGCCCACTTTGGTCCATGTATTTACCTCACGATATTTCAGGAATTTTCGGGAATTTTTGCTGAATCGTGAATTTGGGCTATGGTCTTTTCTTCTAATTTCAGCCATTTAAAAACTCTATTTCAAAATGAATATAATTTCAAAATTATTTCGATCTATTGTAAAACCTGGAGTAACAGGCCCCAAGATTTCCCGACGATTTGAAATGGTCACCACTTTTATTAGGTCCATTCAGTGTTGACAGATAGATTCAGTTTGAGCTCCGATTTTCTTCGGTGTATTATTTTAAAAACACGATTTTTGCTTAGTTCACCTTGTAGTTCGGCCCTTTCCCATCCAAAGATTATTCACAGATCAGGACCAAAACGACAGGGAACAAACTGAAAAATCGTGTCAAACTAAACCGGGGCTCAAATTGAATCAATCTGTCAAACCAGAAATGTGGGATGGGATTTTCTTGGAATTCTTAGACTACCCTGTATTAACAAAAAGAGTTTCGCTACAATACTACCCTGTATTAACCCCGAAAATACAACGAAAGATGAACCTAAAAAATAACTTTGAGGGCAGGACTGTAAATTAACTATAATAGCTGTGAATAAACTGTGAATAACTATTTTTTCCAGCTAGAACTGGAAAAAGAGTTTCGCTACAATGCTTATTTGACCAGGAAAAGAAGGCAGGAGATCTCAGAGACTTTGCAGCTCACAGAAAGACAAGTAAAAATCTGGTTCCAGAATCGTAGGATGAAAGCGAAGGTGTGTAATTTTTATATCAGTTAATTGACACGTAACAGGCTGTTACGCGACTTACTTCTGTCGATTTCCAAAATATTTTTATATGAACTAACAAATGTTTTACTACCAAAATGTTCGTTAGATTCTAGCGGTCATTTAGAGTACAAGATAACTGAAAATTAAAATAAAAAATGTTTGTCTGGAAGAGTTGCGTATCGCTTGTTACGCAACTCGTGTTACGCGGGAGTCTGGGAAGAGCTTCAAGCAAAACAATTTTTCCGAAAATATGTAAATAAATTTCGAATTTTATTAAAAATAGTCAAAACTCCGAGAATACTATCAAGAATTTTTCAATTCAAGAGCCCTATACACCCCTTATATTTATAATCGTGCTTGTGGCGGTGTCTTTTTGACTAACTAATTGTGGATGCCTTCATACAAGCTGCCACTAAAATTATTGCCATTGATATAAGCTGCAATTTCAGTGAAGACTTGTCCAAGTGTCATCTTTGAAAAATAAATTAAAAAATTCAACTCCTTTGTTCGCCCATTTCTCACATTCTTGAATTTGCGCCTTTTGAATTAAAATTTCTTGGGTGTACCATTTCTCGTCCTTTGACAACTGGGATTATTGCCAATTCGAAATTTATAAATTGAAATTTAAAAAATTGGCACAATGTACTATTAGGCCTTTCAACAATCGGGATTTGAAAATTGGCGCAATGCCAAACTCGTCCAAAAGTATCTTGATTTTTATCAACTGGTCCAAATACTAATTTGAATTTTTATCAGTCGGGTCAATCCGGGCAGCCGACGATTGCGCCACTTCAAATTGCGCCAATGCAGATTGCGCCACTGCAAATTGCGCCAATGCAGATTGCGCCACTGCAAATTGCGCCAATGCAGATTGCGCCACTGCAAATTGCGCCAATGCAGATTGCGCCACTGCAAATTGCGCCAATGCAGATTGCGCCACTGCAAATTGCGCCAATGCAGATTGCGCCACTGCAAATTGCGCCAATGCAGATTGCGCCACTGCAAATTGCGCCAAAATCAAATTGCGCCACTACATACTCAATTAAAGTTAAGCAAATGTGTTTTTAATCTGATCTCAACGGATTTTGTTCCCTTCCAGTATTAGGGGTGACTGTTTTCATGTCCTTCAATGATCAATTTCAGTAAAATGACCAGAAATTGGCAGGGTTGTAATGGCGCAATTTGCAGTGGCGCAATTCGATTTTGGCGCATTTTGCAGTGGCGCAATTCGCAGTGGCGCAATCTGCATTGGCGCAATCGTCGGCTGCCCGTCAATCCGACCTCCATACATATTGGCCAACCTATTTTTGTTGTTTTCACACGTTATTTGGATTAATTGACGAGTTTTGTCCGTGTCTTGAACTTATTCAGTGTCTTGATGTTTCAAGTACTCTTCAAGTAATTTCAGTACATACCAGGTGCATCGAGTACGACTTAGTAGGATCCACATGAATTGGGTACCCTCTAGGTTAAAACATGATAACCCAGATAACTCAAAATTTAAACATGGTGGAAAAAAACTAATTAAATTTAAAAGAAATAAGCTGCTGCTATTGGCCGAAATTAGGGTTGGTTTATTATGCGAGAGTTGCAAGCGCGGACAATTGTCCTATCATTTTCACTGTTGCATCGGGCAATTATATTTCTGGGAATATTCTGGATGGTTTAGGTACCCTTCAGTAGTTTTGAATTGAACGGCATTAAATTTGAATTCCTTTGGGCTTTATTGGAAGCCTTGAATCAAAAAGAATTTTGGCCCAGTTGATGAAAATTCAAATTAGTATTTGGTCCAGTTGATAAAAAATCAAAATGATTTTGGCCCAATTGTGACATTGTGCCAATTTTTTAAATTCCAATTCATAAAGTTCGAATCGGCAATAATCCCAGTTGTCAAAGGACGAGAAATGGTACACCCAAATTTCTTGGCTGTTAAAAACACGCGCTTAAAACGTGAGTTTAGGCCATTTAAAAGGGGCATGGTCACTTGTTACATATTTTGTCCCCGCCGATTCAAAAAATTTTTCCGAATCATTGATTTTCTGTGCGGATTTTTTAACTTGGTTTCTAACAAAAATATAACTAAAATTTAATTCTAGGCATCGTTTTGTAAAAGCTAAAAAATCTGTACAGAAGTTCAATGATTCTGAAATTTTTTTGAATTGTCGGGGACAAAATCAAAAACAGGTGACCATGCCCCTGTTTACGTGCGTGTACTGCGTTAAGGCTTTGCTCATGCCTTTAAAGGACCATCACCGTCACCGACAACGAGAATTTCACACGTTTGAATACGCGCGGGACAATTTTTTATTTCTGGCTGTATATCGACTGGAGAAATGATTAATGGAAAAGTGTATGATTGGCAAAATGTGTCTTTCGAAACGTCGGATTGGCGAAACGTTAACTCGAAAAACGAAATACTCGCAGAAAATTTTGGTTTTGTCTGTTTCTCTTTAAAATTTTGATTTTTTTAGAAAGGTTTTACACCATCAGGTAGCCCTGCGATTCTACTTTCCGATAATATATCATTTATTTCATTATCTCCCAAAAATGAAAAACAATTAGGTCAAAATATGAACCAAATTATTTTTTCTGTCAACATTCGTGTTTTGACCTAATTGTTTCCCCTTTTTGGGAGATAATGAAATAAATGATATATTATCGGAAAGTAGAATCGCGGTGCTACCTGATGGTGTGAAAACCTTTAAAAAAAGTCGAAATTTTGAGAAAAACAGCTTTTCTGCAAGTTCTTCGTTTTTCGAGTTAAGTTTTTGCGAGTTGTACATTTTTCGAGTTAACGTTTCGCCAATCTGACGTTTCGAAAGACACATTTTGCGAATTATACACTTTTCCAGTAATCATTTTTCTTGTCGATATACAGCCTTTATTTCTTATTGTTTTTTAATGAAGTTATTTAGGCCAAAATAGAGAAACCCATGCAAATTACTTGGTAGTACAGTGGTAAAGCGAGTCACCCGGTTTCAATTGTTAGTGGGTTAGATTCCCAACGCCGGCTTTGCCTTGTTGATGATTTGATTATTAGTTTACCAAAAATATTCCTAGATATTTTCGTCAGAAAGCAGGACTATATTTTGAGTATAAGGTTGTATATGACTGTCCCTGCAAAATTTGCGAAAAAAGCAAAAGTTCCGAAAATTTCCCGAAAGTCGGGACTTTTTTAAGAATTTTCGCTTTTTTCGCAAATTGTGCAGGCACAGTCATATACAACCTTATACTCAAAATTTAGCCCTGCTTTCTGGCTTCATTTTGAGTATAAACTTTTATATTTACTAGATTACTAGATATTTACTAGAGCAACCACAAAAACGTGAGTTCTGAAACAGTTCCGAAAACTGCCAGGACCCTTCTCAATTGAATTAGGGCAAATTTTTTCGAGAAAAAAATTTTATTTCGAAATTTTGATCTGATGCGATTTTTGTCGGGTGGATTCATGGTAATTTCGATTGGTTTGAAAGAAAATAAGGGGTTAAAAATAAAAATAATTTAAGCTTGCGAAATTCCATTTTCTATTCGAAATAACCCCCCCCCCCATTTTTTCGTTCTCCTTTAAAATTGAAAGAATGCATACGAACGGAGCACTTGCACTCCGCATCGCCGATGGGATTACACCCAGTCTACACTCACCACTAAACTGAGAAATTTGGTTTAGCAAAAGACCTTAAAACGGAGTTGAAAAACGGATCCGGAAAAGGGTAACGAACTTGAGCTGCTTTCCCAGGACTCTCAAGTCAATATCTTGCAAAATATATTCTTTGGGTCAAAAATCAAGGTTAAAATTGTTCAATAAAGTGTTTATTTTTGGTTTCATTTCGAAACTTCAAAAAGGGCCAAAAGGTCTAGTTCAAAATCAACAAAATTTTGAGAAATAATCGCATTGCGGAAGTCCTGGATTGTCAGTTAATTTAAGACTCGGCTGTAGGCAAAAATACAATGGCTGGCTATTTTCCCAACTTTATCAGGACACAAAAACAAAATCTCTTTTCCAGAAAGAGCACAAATCAGATGGTATCCCAAGCAATGAAAGTGATGTAGAAGAGGATGGCACAGGAGACGATAACATGAGGAGTTAATACAACTTTCACCAATCTAGCCAAACATTTGCTTCTTCTTAGCCAACTTGTAACGTCCGCTTTCAAATGGTGGATACATCCAGTCTAATTGCATAAAACTGTATCGACTCTGTCTGTTGTTTGTAGTTGTAATAAAGAAAGTATACAGTATTACAAACTTTTATTACAATTTCATTCTTAAGAAACCAAACGACATGAGATCCGTATAATAAAACCCAATTTTTATCGTTAAATTACCCCAAAGTCAAACAACTCTTTAAACTGCCACTACTTTAAAACAGCCAACCTGGCTAAACCGCCACTCTGTGTTCACTCGTTTTGCTCCAGTAAATAAAATTTAAACGACAACAATTAAACGGGAAGCGACACCCGTTTTAACAGCCTCCCTCAGGTCACACCTCGATTACCTTGGGTGGTTTAAACTTTAAAGGGGGGGGGGGGGGGATGGGTAACTTTATATACGCATCGTCTTAGGTCACAAGTTCAAGTCCCTCAAAACATCGAGCAATCGATTGCAACCATTTCCAGCACTGCTTTGCTGTCATCAACTGCCTCAATGTTGCGATGTCAGGCGAATGATCACCAAAATTAGAGGAAACCAGTCAAAATGATGCGTACTTAGACTAATATAGCCTGAGCCTCCACCAATTTTATTTATTTGTCCACGCGTTTAGTGACTTTCTGAAGTCAGAATTTCATGAGGAACAAGATAGAAACTTTTACACACCAAAATCACTTCAGAAAAGTCAGGTAGCGAGCGAAGGTTTGACCCGGGAAGAAATGAGTACTATTGAGGGTAGGATTTCAGTATTATTTAGGAACGGATACTTTTTGCGTTTTTAATTTACATTATTTTATACAACCGTATTTAAAATGACGACAAGAAGAAGGGCTACATTTTGAGTGTAAGGTTGCAAATGAGTATGTAAATTAAAATTGGGAAAAAACGTCAAGAAAAACGTTGATACTACCTTTAACAACTTTTCGTTATATATTTTGTAGGGTATAACGACGACTCGATACACATTGTGACTCGATACACCAACTCGATACAGTTGCGACTCGATACGCCAACTCGATACAGTTACGACTCGATACGCCAACTCGATACAGTTACGACTCGATACGCCAACTCGATACAGGGGTCTCGAGTTTGACCTTCGTCTAGTGATATTTTGGCGTTTTGTCATTTTTTTCGATGTGTGATAAGCAGGGCCCAAATTCTATGCACTAAAAAATGCGAAATATGCGCATTAAATATGCGCTAAAAATGCTTAAATATGCGCTAAAAACGTAAAATATGCAGTATAATTTTTAGACTAAACCTTTTAAATGTACCGCATAACATTTGTGAAGAATCACTATATGTCGTAAAATTGCTCTAAAACATGCTTTTAAACGGTTTGGCAGCTTATACATGATTAAAAGATACTTTTTGGATGATGCTAAATATTTTTGCAAAAAAAATGACCAAATTTGACATATGGCTTTGCTGAAGCAAGGTGATTCAACCTAAGGATTTAATTTATTTGACGTACCATTTGACCTAGGATTTGAACATAGCTTTTAAAAAACTTTCTGCTCCCATGAAAATGCCGCAGGATTTCAGTTGAAAAAGATTTTTGAAAAGTGTTGACCGCCATTTACTAGCTAAGTTGCAAAAAAAATATTTTGTAAAGCAATTTCGAGACATTTAGGGGTTCTGTACTCCTGCCACTTCTTCGCATTTTCTCGCAAATATAAACAATGTGCATGTTGCGATTTTCGAAATTAATATCTTTTACAAAGCAAATCGTTGCTTTGCACTGTTATTTTGCTACTTTAACTGAACTTATGAATCGCACGGTACTGAAACGTTAGCTAACTCAATAGAGGTTATTTAGTAAAAAATCTCTTTCTCACACGCTTGACAATAAAGTGTCCTGGTTTTGGAAACTAAGATATTGACTTATTTATACACAAAAGCGAGGCATGCTGCGACATCTTTTAAACCAAAAATTTCTTAGATTTTCCACGATATGCAGAAAATATGCGTCAAAATCGCAAAATATGTAAAATATGCACTAAAAATGTGAAATATGCAAAACATGCTGCATAAAAGTACGAAAAAAGTACTCAAACAGGGCTAAAAGTGCGTTTTTTGTGCATAACTATTGCTTGCATATCCGCAGAAAAATATGCATTTGCATAGAATTTGGGGCCCTGGTGATAAGCTTTAATATCTTTTTGCGTCTCTGAATCCTTGATTCTCATCGTCATTAGGGTGTTTGGCACCTTCTGAGATTTCATACAGAGTTTGCGCCTTCTACAAAATTCAGGCCATTTTATTGTCTTTTTATAATTTAGGCAAAGCCTTAGGCAAAGGGTAGGCCAGCGCGCGTTAGGACGGCCTCAAATATGTTCTGAAACTACAAAACGGCTAAAAATATAAAAAATTCGTAAGGGCATGAATTAAAAAAATGTTACAAGGTTACTCTCTTCGGGGACATAGGGGTCTTGAGAATAAAATATGCGCTTGGAATATGCGCGCACATACTTTAGAGACAATTCTGAGCGATTCTCTCGAGTATGTACTTATTCGTAGGCTCTTTTGCCAAACTCTAAAGAGAAAACCAAGTGATAAATAAGAAATAGGGTATGCAGCGGCATCGCATAAATTAAGCTGCTTTCCGAATGTTTAGCCATTATCAAAGTAAATAAATGGTTAGAAGTGATGAATATTGATACAAAAGAATAAAAAATGTCAAAATTTAAAATAACAATCGGCGGGAGTCGAACTCGAGACCCGGTGTATCGAGTTGGCGTATCGAGTCGCAACTGTATCGAGTTGGCGTATCGAGTCGCAACTGTATCAAGTTGGTGTATCGAGTCACAATGTGTATCGAGTCGTATGTCAGTCATTTTGTAGGCCCCAATGTTCACCTACAACATTTTGAAGCCAAAAATGTCTGTTGACCCCTTCATTAAAATATTGCCCTCTGCCCCCTCAAAATAACTTTTTGTTTTTCAGAATTGTTTTATTATATTAAACAATACACACTCAGCACTCCTCACAGGCTCCTCACGTATCATGGTCACATTTCGAACTTCAATACATTATTTCTCAAAATTTCGACCATCGCGTGGGGTTAGCCAACCAACAACCTAACGGGGGTGCTCCACAAGAAGACACTAAATTTTTTTATTATCTTTCGTCCTCAGAATCACACCTCGGATACTTTCCTTGTTAGTGATTGCCGCAACCTGCTTATTTGACCCTCGGTAAATCCCCACTTTCACACAAGCTACAAAACCCCTGTTACATTTTTTTTTGAATATAAGTGTTGAGATGTGAGTTTTTTGTAAAAATGGGTGTCCTCTAATCGATAATCCTCATGGGTACCCCAAAGGGTATCCTCGAGAATCCGAAATTTCGGGTTCGGCTGAAAGTAATTGGAAATCAGTGAAATTTGTGCAAAATCATGTGCTGAACGTGGTTCGATAATACTAAAACAGTAATTTCACTTGCCGAAACTCTAGTCTGGATTAGTTTCATACCCGTGGGGTATCCAGTGTTACTCAGGCTTTCGTATCTCAGTAAAGGTACTCAGATTTTGGTACAAAGGAATGCCTCGGTATTAGGTGAAAGGGCCTGGGCAATAGTAGTCCAGGTATTGGTACCCAAAGCTCAGGTGTTTTAAGACAATGGAGATATCTGGATATGAATCGATACTTCTGATCAATGGATACCCCGGCTGATGATAGATCGAAATAAGGAAGTTAAATTTTTTGGTCCAATGAATCCATATGAGAGTTAAAGTGGTGAATCTGCATGTCCATCCGGGAGAATTTTTTTTCTTATGTTTCAGTGTTAAAATCTTTTTCCTGGAACGACACCCAACTGGCAGCCCCCAACTGGCAGGACTCCCAGGACTCCCTCATGTCTAAGGTCAGTGAGTGCGCGCATCTCTAACTCTCAAGCCCCTGCGCCCCTTTCGGGGGCGCAGGGGGCTTGGAATTGAGATGCGCACACCCACATACCTTAGACACAAATCACTCGAAAGTGACTCTGGATGCATGAAAACATATGTATACCAGAGTTTATTTACGCGGTAGGGCCCAGTATTCAAAACTATGTTCAACATCTCTCTTTTTACCCTGGCAGTCCCCAACTGGCAGCCAAAATTTTCCTATATTTCATAGACAAACAAATCATTTTAAACTAGTAAAACTAGAGTTGGCCCAAAACTCCGGTTCCGGTTTACCAGTCCTTTTTCGGATCCCGATTCTGGTTCCTGTCCCCATCCAAATATCCATTGCAAGCCGAAGTCTATCATGATTTTGATCTTTCTTGGCTGACTTCAAACGCGTATTTTCAACTTTTGGAGCGAATTTTTTGTGTTAAATACCAAAATAAACAAAACACGGGAAACGGTAAATTCGCCCACAGTAAATTCGCCCACAGTAAATTCGCCCACGGTAAATTCGCCCACAGGTAAATTCGCCCACAGGTAAATTCGCCCACAGGTAAATTCGCCCACAAAAGTTGTCCCGATACGAAATGTTTTGTTACTGCTCGGTCCACACTTTTGAAATTCATGCGTTTTAGAGGAGGCCAACCCTATTCAGCATGTCTGAGTTAGTCCAGAAAACAGGTTTTAGAATGTGAAAAACGTAAAAGAAAAATTCGCACCAAGTGGACGACCACTTGGTTTCAATGGTGTAAATTACAACTTCGGTACTGCCAACTGATTACTATGACTAAGATACCACTGCCTAGAAACTGTATTCCTCTACTACCCAAGTACCACTTTCTAACCACTTCCACCTAAGTACCGATAGCTCGTCAATAACTTGGTACAGTCGACGCTCGATATAACGTCCCTCAAGGGACCGGCCAAAATGGGACGTTATATCGAACGGACGTTATATCGAGCGTTCATTTGACTAAATTTTAGTCAAAGCTGACCAAATTCGTGATTTTTTGGGACGTTATATCGAGCGGAACGTTATATCGGGGAGTCGTTATATCGAGCGTCGACTGTATAACCACCTGGATACCACTTTCTTGGTACTACCACCTGAGAACCACTTTCCTGTTTCTACCACCTCCATGCACCTGGATACCCTACGGGATACGAAACTACTCCAAAACTAGGCTTCCTGTAGGTTTTAAAATCTTTTCTATAATACAACTTAAGGTAAAACCTGTTAAAACAAAGGTAAACCAAAACCTGTTTTCTGGACTAACTCGGACATGCAGAAGGCGGTTTGATAATAGTAAAATTAGTTTTCTCTGGTATTTTTTGAGTATTGGAAAATAATTGATTTTAAGGAAATCAATTATTGCACAAAACTCGTAAAATACCCGAGAAAACGGCATTTCGCCACTGTCAAACCATCTTCAGCATGTCCGAGTTGGTCCGGAAAACAGATTTTGGAACATGAAAAACGTAAAAATTGCACCGAGTGGACGACCACTTGGTTTGGTTGATTCAGACTAAAAAATTTAAATTCCCGCAAAATTTTTCAAAATGCATGAATTTCAAAAGTGTGGACTAAGCAGTAACAAAAAATTTCGTGTCGGGACAAATTTTGTGGGCGAATTTACCTGTGGGCGAATTTACCTGTGGGCGAATTTACCTGTGGGCGAATTTACCGTGGGCGAATTTACTGTGGGCGAATTTACTGTGGGCGAATTTACCTAGAGCCAAAAACACATGTGAAGCAGCAGCGATTAGTTTCAATTTAAACTCAAATTTGAGTTCCTGTGAGTACTATTGATGGGTAGGATTTCAGTATTATTTAGGAACGGACAATTTTTGCGATTTCAATTTACATGATTTTATACAACCGTATGCTGAAAATGACGGCAGGAAACAGAGCTACATTTTAAGTGTAAGGTTGCAAATGAGTGTGTAAATCGAAATTGGGAAAAAACGTCAGTTCCAGGATACTGCCGAAAAGTACTGGGATAGTCCTATTAAGGATTTCATAGAATTGGACATGGTTCAAAGTTTTTCAAATTCTAGCTCTAACTTTATACTAACTTTTTCTCTGTATGATAGCTCAAATGAGAGCCCAGAACCTTGGCTACATTTTGACACTAAACTTGTAAATAAAAGGAGAAAAAATATGGTGAACAGCCAGTGGTAGTCGAACCTGTGACTTAAGGCGATGCGTATATAAAGTTCCCCCCCCCCTTAAAGAGGTTTGATTGCATCGCATAATGTTGAAATTAAGGGAGCCAATAATTCGAGGTTTTAGGGTACCATATCATCAGCATCAAAACAACTTAAATAATAAACCACCCTTATCCCGACTAATTTTCATGTTTTCACATTGCATTCCGGTTCAAAATTCAAGGTTTTTCCACCCTTAAATTGTGAAAATTCTTGCCACTTCGTGTCGTCCATCTAAAAAACTCAGATGTAGCCAGTTTAGAAATAAAAAAGGCTCATACTGATTTGGTTTGCGAAAAGGCTGAAATATGCCACGAAAAAGATTATTTCTGCCACGAAAAACGACATACCACGAAAAAGCTGAAATGTGCCACGAAAAAGCTGAAATGTACCACGAAAAAGCTGAATTGTGCCACGAAAAAAATATTTATGCCTTTTTCTGTCCAAGACCAACCAAATTTTGCAATATTTTGCAAGAATTCAAATTTTTTAGTCATGAAATAACTTGGATCCATCAGAATCCCACCCCGGAATGGCCAGAAGCCCCTGAAAGTTAGTTTTTGGGGTTTACTAAAGGGGAGTAAACTTTTTGCGAAAATTCGATTGAGCGGATCAGAATCCCGGTCCGATCGACTGAATCACTCAGAATTCCAGGTTTATGGTGGTTTTGAGTGGTTCAGGATGGAGTTGTGAGTGATTCAGCCGATCGGACCGGGATTCTGATTCGCTCAATCGAATTTTCGCAAAAAGTTTACTCCCCCTTTAGTAAACCCCCAAAAACCAACTTTCAGGGCTTCTGGCCATTCCGGGGTGGGATTCTGAGGGATCCAAGTTATTTCATGACTAAAAAATTTGAATTCTTGCAAAGTATTGCAAAATTTGGTTGGTCTTGGACAGAAAAAGGCATAAATATTTTTTTCGTGGCACAATTCAGCTTTTTCGTGGCACAATTCGGTGTACCGAAGAATTTAAAAAAATATTTGCTAAACGGCACATTTGCTAAAAAAACTTTTGCTAAAAAAATTTTTGCTAAAGACATATTTGCTAAAGGCACATTTGCTAAAAAAATTTTGCTAAGTCACATTTGCTAAAATTTCTTTTGCTAAAGTCACATTTGCTAAATTTTTTTTTGCTAAAGGCAATTTGCTAATGAAATTTTTTGGTAAAGGCCTTTTCTGGTCCCTTTTGTGTCACAAATATGACCGTAGGGTGTTTAGGAAATGCAGGTACTTCGAACCGAACCTGTGACCAAGTCAAACGCTTGTCTTTCTATATCTAAAATTATGGTAAAAAAAGGTATGCGCCCAGGTGGATTCGAACCAGCAACCTCTATATCAACCCTCAGGATCGCTAAGAACTTCATCCAGTGTGACCAAACCAAGTGGTCGTCCACTTGGATCGAATTTTTTTTTTCGCGTTTTCGAGTTCCAAAACGATTTTTCTGCACTAATTCGACCATGCTGAAGATGGTTTGACACTGGTAAAATTACGTTTTATCGAGAAATTTTTGAGTTATGGTAAGTTCTTGATTTATCGCCCAAACCACCCCAAACCACCTAAAACACCCAAAACCACCCAAATTCACCAAAACTACCCGAATTCACCCAAAACTACCCAAACACTTCGAGCCACCGGAAACCCCAGGTGTTGGTACTCAGGTAATGGTCCTCAGGCAGCTCAAGGTAGCTCTTCCTGGGTGGTGCTACTTCGGTGGTGGTACTCATGTAGTGGTATCCTGGGGCGTTGATCGAATTGATCCACACCGAATCGGCTCACACACGAATCGGTCTACACTTTTCAAATTCGTGCATTTCGAAAATTTTGTGGGGCTTAATTTTTCAGTCTCAACCAACCAAACCAAGTGGTCGACCACTTGGAACAAAAAATTTTTCCTTTCTAGGGTCACGGGCTTATGATTACTGGTACTGATTACGGGCCAATGATATCACTGCGCGTGGGGGTGGGATTCTATACTGCAACCACAAGAGTTTGTGCCTGGTCATTTCCTAGTCAGAATTTTGAAAATTTTGGAGGGAATTCAAGTTTTTTAGTCTGAACCAACCAAACCAAGTGGTCGTCCACTTGGATCAAAAAATTTTACGTTTTTCATATTCCAAAACGGCATTTTACCACTGTCAAACCATCTTCAGCGGGCCCGAATCAGTCCAGAAATCAGGTTTTGGAATATGAAAAACGTAAAAAAAATTTGATCCAAGTGGACGACCACTTGGTTACATTGATTCAGACTGAAAAATTTCAATTCCCGCAAAACTTTTATTTGGAGTAGTTTTGGATGGTTTAGGGTGGTTTTGGTTGGCTTTGGGTGTGTTGGGTGCTTTTGGCCATTTTTGGATGTTTTGGGTGGCTTGAGGTGGTTTTGAGTGGTTTGGGGTGGTTCGGACACAATCTAAAAATTTTCTAAAAAACAACTGGGGGACCAAGGCAATCATTAAATGAAAATATTCTTAAATAAAAAAACAACAGGGGGGACCAAGGCAATCTTAGAATGAAAAAAAAGGAGGAAACGTCCCTTTACCAAAATTTTGATCCACTTGGTTTTACCTGGTCACCCTGGATGAAGTTCTGAGCGATTCTAAGGCTTGATGTAGACGTTGATGGTTCGAATCCACATGGGCGCATACCTTATTTTTTATTATAATTTTGAGTGTTTGAGTAGCGTAGAGGTCCACATACTCATTATCAAGGTTGCTGGATCAAACCCCTCTGGGTGCAATCAGTCCCTAGTAGAAGACCTCGATTCATGGTCCTGGGTTTTCTCGAAGTGGTTTCAGCAGTTTGGGATGGTATGAGGTAAATCATGGATGGCCTAAAAAATTTGGGATGATTCAGACGCAATTTGAAAAATTTCGAAAAAAAACTTAAAAATTTACAAAACCACCCAAAACTTGAAGAAAAAGGTAAAAATAGGAAAAAAGTTGAAATGATAGTGTCTTTGACGCAATAAGAACCACAAAACCGCGTTAACAAAAGAAATTTTAGTAAATATGCCTTTAGCAAATTTTTTTTAGCAAATGTGACTTTAGCAAAAGAAATTTTAGCAAATGTGCCTTTAGCAAAAAAATTTTTTAGCAAAAAGTTTTTTAGCAAATGTGCCGTTTAGCAAATATTTTTTTAAATTCTTCGGTACACCCGCACAATTCAGCTTTTTCGTGGTATGTCGTTTTTCGTGGCAGAAATAATCTTTTTCGTGGCATATTTCAGCCTTTTCGCAAACCAAATCAGTTTATGCCAATAAAAAAATGGTCATTCTCACAATTCGCCAGTTAAGGCTTGTACCGACCACACAGTCAAAGTCCTGAACTACGGCACATTCGTTCTCGCAATGAATATATTTTGCGACTCTGTCTCCATATCGTTCCAGGTCTTTTATTCTATATGGAGCTAATGCTAAATTAAGCGTTGATAAAGATGGACGAAAACACAAATCCAACATTTACTTACCAATGTCTTTGCAATTTTCTATAATTACAGAAGTATGCGCATGCAAACAGTTCTAATGAAGTGGAATCATGAATTCTCAGCTGTTGGGCTGCAGCAACTACACGCGTCTGAAGTTAATGGAAACCGTGAAAAAAATACTTATTTGGTTTACTCTTACCTTTTCACAATTTCTCATTAAAATGGATGTATTTGTAAGCAGAAAAACTAGTGTGCAATTAGATATGTTTTGTAAAATAATGGATTCAGTGATGAATTCGAATGAAATCCTAGAATCTTTGATATTTTCAATGAAGAGGGTGGATCCATCTTTCGCAGTCACATTCAAAAAAGCACCAGACTGCAAAAAGATATGAAAAGATAAATGCGTGTGAACATTCGGTAAAAGATATCAAGTACCAACTGGATAGACTAGTCCAGTTATTTTGAATACTTACAAGGTTAGTAATTTCTTTTCTATTTGAAGAAACCAAATTGGATTGAGTGATGTTAGATGTCTCTTTCGTAGATACTTCGGGAGGGCTGGGGCATTTAGTCTGTTTTTAAATACAAATGGCATTTGACTACAAAATGATTTTTCATCTTTATAATGCTGACCAACAAATAAATCGAATGCAAATTATTGAAAAAAAATAAAGAGTCACAATAATTACAAACTTTATTTCCTATCATACCGAAAACAGCACAATACATGATGAATAGATCGACCAGGGAATATTATACGCGGTGTTCTTAATCTCCGGTACGATCCCAAAAGAAAGCACTGAAAAAAAAATTAATAGCAGACTAATTGAAACGTGAAAAAAGTACGAACCGCCTCGGCGGCCAGGGAGTCATAACGGCGGAATGAGGCCTTCCATAAATATCAGTAAACTGCTCGAAATCTAAAATAAATTTGCGTGCAAGACCGACCTCATGCTGCAGAAGTAACCTTTGGGGTGGAGCTTGGCATAGTGTTCGACCACTGCATCTCTGGTGGAATAGTTATAAGCTTTGATCTTGCCAAACCCATACCTGAAATGATCAGGTTGAGTAGAATCCCATAAATGCTAACGCAAAAGTTTCTCACGCAGCAGCACTGAAGGCAACGATCGAAGCACCTCTCATATAGATTCCATAATACCACGGTTTCTTGTACCATGCATTAAAGTAGACTGTTCCTCCCAGACAAGTAGCAAAGGCGGCAATTGCGAGTCTTGCCTAAAATTAACGCGCATATTACAAATCGAACACCATCTTCTAGGTAATGACGTACCTCATTGCTCCACCTAAAATTATTGTTTACACCGAACCGTAGATTGTAGACAAAAGCTATTACTTACGTGAACGGATCAAGTATTGTATACGGGCGCTGGTGCATCCTAAGCAGTCCCACATCTAGAAACTCAAAAAAAGAAACAGGGTCTACCTGAAATGGTCTTCGCGACGCTGACGCTGAAAATCTCAGAGTTCAATTATAGGAATCATGAAAAAAAACCCTGAAAAATTACCTCCTTTTCACTGTAACGAGTGCACTCCGCCATGTCAAGGCCTGCAAGCACTAAACAATTGACATATACACTTCCAAGCCAGAAAATTCTTCTTGGCCAACCCTTTGGACTTTTTCCACTTTTTTCGCGGACGAGACTTTTTTCTGCCCGCTTCTGGCTTTTTCTGCCCGTTTTTTAGCTTTTTTCTGCCCGTTTTTTGAATTTAAATTAGAAAATATTTTTTTTGCCCGTTTTTGGCTTTTTTCTGCCCGCTTTTATTTGAAAGTGTCCGTTTTTGCTACAAAGTGCCCGCTTTTGGATTTTTTCTACCCGCTTTTGTTAAAAAGTGCCCATTTTCGCTAAAAAATGACGTTTTTGTTGAAATGTGAATGTTTCTCAGTTTTGAAACAGGGAAAACTTATTATTGTTTCCGAAAAACTAATATTTGTTGCCGAAAAAAGTTGTTGCCGAAAGACTGCTTTTTGTTGCCAAAACACTGATTCTTGTTGCCGAAAGTTTTTCTCGACACATTACCAGCAATTTTAGAATTTTTTTCGGTCATTTTCTTGTGAAATTCATGGAGGCGAAGAGACCAGATGGCTTAGTACCCATTCCGGGATGGCCAAAAGCCCAAAATTATTGGTTTTTTATGGGTTTACAATAGGGTGAGTAAAGTTTTTGAGAAAAACCGATTGAACGGATCAGATTTCGGGTCCGATCGGCTTCATTGCTCAGAATTCCAGGTCTATGGTGGTTTTGAGTGGTTCAGGGTGGAATTCTGAGCGATTAAGCCGATCTGACCCGAAATATGATCCGTTCGATCGGTTTTTCTCAAAAACTTTACTCCCCGTTTAGTGAACCCCTAAAAAACCAATAATTTGGGCCTTTTGGCCATTCCGGAGTGGGTCTCCAGCCATCTGGTCTTTGCCTACTCCTGAATTTCACAAGAAATAACACAGTGGTTTAAGACAAAAAGTAGGGTGGGGTAAAATAAAGAACCAATTTGTTTGTGTCGAGATTCGACTTTTCGCCTTGGAGAACCAAAGCAAACCACCTTGTATACGATTGTTCAACTCCGCTTTGGTCACATGAACTGGGTGAAAAGAACGCTTATGTCAGGGCTCGCAGTTTTTTTAAAATAAGGACGTGTGCTCAAAATTAGGGCATTTTAATAAAAATAGATAGTTCGTTCCGTGCTTACTGCTTTTTTCCTGCTCGAATTTTGGAAAAAAGCAAGATTTGGAGCCCTAGGATGAGGACAAATCTTATAAACAGGGACATGCGGGAGAGTTGCTCTATGTGCATTTTAAAACAAGAGTCTCGTTAATACTATTGATTTGATCCTGTAAGCATGCAACTCCAAGCTTCTTGCCTATTCTCCGAATGCGGTAAGAATAAGGTCCGCTTCAAGCAACAAAACTGTGTCGAAATACCATTATTGAGGAGCTTCCAGCTACCTTTTCAGGATGGCCTACATTGATCCACCACGGCGAAAAGTCACATTTTAGAATTTTTCTCAAAAATGACCGCAACACAATTGAAGCCATGATTTCACGAGCGAATACGACATAACAATTAGTTTTAAGGCGAAAATGGGCTAGAAGGTAGAAGGAATTGCAACCGAAAACAGCATCAGAAACACACAGCTACATGAGGATATTTTATTTACTCAACAGCTACATTCTCAAAAATAAAAATTATTTTTTCTAGAAGACACACAAGACTTGTTTTCTTCAGTCTCTTACTTGAGCATCAATGGGCCTAGCGATCGAATCTGGCCTTAAAAGATGAAAATTACAATCGAGCACTTTGCAAGACGGGAATTAGAAAGCAAAATTTTGCTTACTGGGAAAGCGTTGTTCTAAAAGTTAACAGGTGAGACTAGAAAAACCTATAAAATGAAATAAATGTACCTCGCGCCATTCATCCCACTTATCAGTCCAGGACGTCTTGCACATGTCCTTATACACATTCTGGAAGAACTTGCACGGCTGGTAGTCTAAATTGGTCTGCGATGAAAGACAAGGCACGTAAATATAAAAAACAACCATCGCCCATCAATTCCTTGCAGCGAAAGAAGTCTGAAATATGTGAGTTCGTTGATAGGAAAAACTTGAAGAATGGTACTCACCGGTGTAGTAGTCGAAGCAATGACGCTGTTTGCGGATTTGAGGATACCGAGCATCTAAAAAACAACTCGATTAACATAGATAATATGCAGGCGAAAAAACAATAGTGACCATATGGTGCAGCCCAAGACAGTTCCTTGGAAAGCGTTTCGTTTTGACCCTTGTCGTACCAGCCAGGATGATCTAGAAAATTATGATGAAAAAAATTGATTACTTGCAAGAATTGTTACCAGGGTGTGGGAAGACAGGCCCGTTTTTCTCCCAGAACTTCTCCAAGCGCTCGCCAGTGGTGTCTGGAATATCCATGTAGTGCGTTTCTGAATAAGACAGCTAAATAAAATGTGAAAAGGATATGGCTTGCTATTTTGTGATATACTACTCAGGCAGAGCAGAAAAGTTAGGCATGAATCTACGTTTGGGGAAATATGCAACCACATTACTGGTTATAGAGTAAGGTACCTCTACCAGATTATAGTTCTGCAATAGATTTCAGCTTTTTATGAAAACAATATTCATTATTTCGGTTTTGGATTTCAAATTATGGGACGGAGAATAGGAGGGTAAATAAATTCGACACTATAGAAAAGGATGTAATAATGCGTTTGCACATTCTGGTAAAAAAGACAGCTCAAACGAAAACGATAAAATTGATGCTAAAATGGCTACGGGACTTTCAGAAATCGGGGCGACGGTCATTTGGTCCCCGGTCATTTGATCCCCGGTCATTTGACCCCCGGTCATTTGATCCCCCGGTCATTTGATCCCCTGGTCATTTGATCCCCGGTCATTTGATCCCCAAAATCCGCCAATTCAAACTTTTCAAACAGGTTCGAATCCTGGTGGTAGCAAACATTTTTTCTAACTTAAAATTGCGTAAGGAATGTTTCTTAGGTCAAAAATTGTGATTTACCCCCCCAACCCCAATATCTAGGCTATCCACCTCCTGGTCAGGTGGACTTCCACCTGGAAAATCAAAATTTTTACAAAAATTGAAAACAAATCATACTTTCTTATGTAAAATTTTGTAGGCAATTCAGTTTTATAAGGTAAAAATTACGATTTTACCTTCGGAGACCGAAAGTTCGAGTAGGCACCACCTGGTCAGATGGATATCCACCTGAATGGCCTGAAAAATTTAAATTTAGTTTAGATTCGTAACACACTTTTTTGTGACTTAAAATCATGTAGGGAAATCACAGTTTTGGTATAGTCGAACCATGTTCAGCGTGTCCAGTCCACCATGTCCAAATTCCCTGGGTATATGTCAATTTTGTGCCGTCAATTTTGTGCGGACAATTTTGTGCCGCTATAATTTCAATCTTTCAGGTTATGTGACCCTCAATAGTTCTTCACCATTCTCACTAGTCCATTACACTCTTAATGGGGGCGGCGGTAAATTACCCCTCCGTCAAATTCGGGTGGACCAAGTGGAGGACCACTTGGTTGCCTAACTTGTCCGGTCATCATCTGGATTGTACCCGAACCACTTGGATAGTATCCAAACCATCTTAATTGTACCTGAACCATCTAAATAGTGTCCAAACCACCTGGATAGTATCCAAACCACGTGGATAGTATTCTTTGCACCCATAGGGGCTCGAACCATCAACCTCGGTTTTGGGAAAATTTTGCGGGAATTTAAGTTTTTTATTCTGAACCAAGATCCAAGTGGTCGACCACTTGGATCAAATTTTTTTTATGTTTTTTAGATTTCAAAACCTGTTTTCTGGACTAATTCGGGCATGCTGAAGATGGTTTGACAATAGTAAAATGCCGTTTTCTTCAGTACTTTTTGAGTTTTGAGCAATAATTGATTTTGGTAAAATCAATTATTCCCCAAAACTCAAAAAAATACTAGAGAACACGCCATTTTACTATTATCAAACCATCTTCAGCATGCCCGAATTAGTCCAGAAAAGGTTTGAAATCCAAAAACATAAAAAAAAATTGATCCAAGTGGTCGACCATTTGGTTCGGTTGGTTCATGGATTATCCAGTAGAGCTGAGGTTGGATTAGAGGAAAACATTTTAAATAATAGGAGTTCTTCACAAGACAAAACAGATAAAGTAAATAAAGTACGATTTGTTTTAAAATTTGACCAATTTTGATTTTTCAGGCAATCCAGGTGGAAGTCCACCTGACCAGGAGGTGGATAGCCTAGATATTGGGGTTGGGGTGGGTAAATCACAATTTTTGACCTAAGAAACACAATTCCTTAAACAATTTAAGTTAGAAAAAATATTTGCTACCACCAGGATTCGAACCTGTTTGAAAAGTTTGAATTGGCGGATTTGGGGATCAATGACCGGGGATCAAATGACCAGGGGATCAAATGACCGGGGGATCAAATGACCGGGGATCAAATGACCGGGGATCAAATGACCGGGATCAAATGACCTAATGCCAGAAATCGCGACCCAAATCCCTAGTAAAAAAAAAATATCAGCGAGAGAACAAGAGAGCAACAGCATCGAGGAGGCTAACATAAAACGCCCTGCAAGCAACTGGCGCCAAATTAAATGTTTATTTAGCAGAGCGCAAATAAAGTCTTTCAAAATTATATTTTTAGCTGAATTTTTGTATTTTTTACCAGAATTTGTCATTCCTCTTTTACCTTCATCGTTCAACAAAATTCATGGCCGAGCTTGTTTCTCAAAAAATTCTTTTTGTTGATTTATGCAACACACTGCAGCGCATAAAGCAATCTGTAAGCTCTCTAAAGCGGCATAATTTCGACAAATTTCGCAAACAATGGACGGACAAAGCGATTGTTCACAATGCTGATGGCAGTATCGAATACAACACAGAAGACTCTTTTTACCCTGCTCTCAGGTAAAATCATAGTTAAAAATTGTGAAGTTTACCGTATTCACTCCCCATGGGGAGTTATTTTTCAACCCCTGAAAAATCGAAAATTTTTGTGGTCGATTTTGAGATTTTCGGGGTAATAACTCAACTCGTATAGATTCCAACTCGTATAACCCAACTCGCATAGGTCCAACTCGTATACCCAACTCGTATATGTCCCAACTCGTATAACCCAACTCGTATAGGTCCAACTCGTATAGCCCAACTCGTTTATCCCAACTCGTATAGGTATCATTCGTACAGGTAACAACTAGTTCATTAGCGTCATTTAAACATTCTCAGGTCACTGCTCACTAAGAAAACCTATTTCTCTTAGTTTTGCTCTATGTGTATGAGTTTTAATTTTTTAGATGGCTACGATTAGTTTTACTTACTCGCAGCGCATAGGCTAAAAGAAGTTGGCAGTCACGAAAGCAGAGGATCCAAAGATGTGTTATACGTGGTCTCGCGTCTATAATGGCCCCACAATGGTTCGCTATGCTTGCACAGGATTTGGAACGTTGGAAGAAGGAGAAAATACCATGTGGAGAATATCATCTGCCGATATTGAGAGCAAATACAAGCGAAAGCGTATGGTTTGATTCAAAGCCTAGCCGACTCGATTTCTGCCAGCCAAAGAAAATAAGTGAAGCAGGTCTTTGTTGTTCAAGTTATTGAAGTTCGCCAGCACACTAGTAATAATAATAAAGCTTCAAGGAGTGAGTGTCAGAAGAAGCATGCAAGCAGAGCTGGCTAGTGGAACGAACGAAAACGTAGCTTCAGCCGTTGTCAGAACGGAAAAGAATCTCATACAAAAGTTTGCAGAGAAACTTATAGGTCCTATTTCTGCTTTTTCCAAAAATTTCAGACTTTTTTTTAGAGTTCTCTGTGAAGGCTAGACAAGCAAGTGTCGCCAATCGAAAAGCAACAGCAAAAGCGTTTGGTCATGCTCGACAGCAGCGAATTCCTAAAATACCAGAATTTGATACTTTGTTGGATGATGAAAACTTTATGCTTCGATGCACAGAGCGAGGGTCCCTACAAGCACACAAGAAATACGGAGAAAAACACTTAATATTAAGGAGTAGGGTTGTTACACAGTTAACTCGATTTTTTCTAAAATTTTGACCTTATTTCTTGTTTTTATGCTACTTTTTTTCTAAAATTTTGAGCACGTTACCCCACGTTCGAAAGCCTAGAATGTTGGCTACCCAATGGCATAAAAATTTCTTGGTTTGGTTCACGAAAATGCAAATATTTTATTACAAACACTTTCGAATTATTTCGAATTATTTTCGAACTTTTAATTCGAAATAGTTCGAAATAATTCGAAAGTGTTTGCAATAAAATATATGCATTTTCATGAACCAAACCAAGAAATTTTTATGCCATTGGGTAGCCAACATTCTAGGCTTTCGAACGTGGGGTAACGTGCTCAAAATTTTAGAAAAAAAGTAGCATAAAACAAGAAATAAGGTCAAAATTTTAGAAAAAATCGAGTTAACTGTGTAACAACCCTATTAAGGAGTTTGTGATTTTTTAATGGAATCTTTTCGTGAAAACATAGCGCTTTTTAGACAATGATATGCACGCCAGCTATTCTATTTAAGTCTGAGCAGAGAAATTGTCAGTGATGGAAACTTCAAGTACAAACCAGTAGGATTTTACCAAGTTTATCGCGTCTTTGGATTTGTCGGAAGACATTCGCAAGTTCACTCAGTGCCCTATTTATCGCTCTGTTGAAAAAGAAGGATGGAAAAACATATCGAAAGATGTGGCGGAAATGTATGCTAGTTTTTGTTTTTTTTCTAGCTCACCATTATGCTTTAGTCGCTTCTGAGTTAGTGGTTTTTTTGATCTTAGTCCGAAATGGAAATTAGCTCATTTCGACCATGAAGCTGTCGCTCACAGAAGCTTCAAGCGACAGTTCCCCGATTTCGTGATCAAGATGTGCTGCTTTCATACTAAGCAGGATCTCAATCGCCAAGTAATATTTGATCACACTTATAAGTGCTTACGATAGGAAACTTTAGGTTCAGCTCAAGGCTCAGCTATTGTGATCAGAAAGAATCGCGTGATATTGTGAGAATGCTTGGAGTCTTACAGTTGCTGCATCTCGAAGTGTGGAGCTAGTCACTAAATATTCTTCGTCTGCGAATCAAAGAGAAGTTCAATTTGTTGACTGAATTGCCTAGAAAACTGAATGAGCTGGGGTCACACTGTATCAAGGGTCATTGAACCCCTAGAAACTGGATAAAGCGTGGGTAATGTTATCGAGATTTAATTGCGGTCGGGACATAATTTTCAACTGACGAGTTCGCAAACTTCTATGGGCTGACAAATCATCGCCCTGTGAGACTGATAGAGAAAATGGTAACACTTTACTTGGCCCCCCCCCCCCCACGGCTGGCCCACTTTCGAGGTGAATTTTAAAAAACCGATTGCATATTCGTGTTTCTCGACCCGGATTTTTACGGGAAATGATCATCAGATTCTGTGAAAGTGAAAAAAAAAATTTTGGGATTTGCCTTAGTCCCCAAGGTAAAATTTTAGAAAATTTTGAAAAAAAAATATTTTTTAAAATTGGCGCCTTTTGAATTTCAAAGGGATTTAGGGCTGTATTGGGAGGGGAAAAGAATAAAAGGGGGCCACTTTTATGGCAGAACAATAGAAAAGTAAATATATGTATTCTTCGACTGCCTCACCATGTTTTTCAACTGGGCCGTGGCAAAAAGAGACTCTGTACGCATTTTTTGATCAAGAGTACTTCTCGGAAGCCCTCTCGGAAGCCTCCTCTCAAGCGCTCTGCGCCCCGAAGGGGGCTTGGGGGCGCAGGGGGCTTGGAGTTGAGATGCGCACACCCACATACCTTAGACACAAATCACTCGAAAGTGACTCTGGATGCATGAAAAAGCATGCATACCAGAGTTTATTTATGCGGTAGGCCGCAGTATTCAAAACTATGTTCAACATCTTCTTGTTAGGGGCCTTGTGTGATTAGTGGTCCCTTTTATTCCCTTCCCGTCCCAATACAGCCCGTAATCCCTTTAAAATTCAAAAGGCGCCAATTTTAAAAATATTTTTTTTTTTCGAAATTTTCTAAAATTTTACTTTGGGGGACCAAGGCAAATCCAAAAATTTTTTTTCACTTTCACAGAATCTGATGATCATTTCCCGTAAAAATCCGGGTCGAGAAACACGAATATGCAATCGGTTTTTAAAAATTCACCTCGAAAGTGGGTCAGCCGTGGGGGGGGGGGGCAAGGGCTGGGGGAAACTTGCCAAAAACGAAATTTGCCAAATACGAAATTTGCCAAAACGAAATTTGCCAAAACGAAATTTGCCAAATCGAAATGCGCCAAAACGAAATATGCCAAAACGAAATTTGACGAAACGAATTTTGGCCAACGAACCAACAGGGGGGACCAAGGCAGTTTTTACGTTTTTTTCGAAATTTCGAAACTGTGTCCTAACCACCTAAAACCACCCCAAACAACCAAAAACCACCTAAAACAGCAAAAACCACCCAAAATTATAAATTATAATTAAATTAATTAAATTATAAACAACTGAAAACACCCCAAACCACCCGAAACCATCCGAAACTAAACTAAACAAAAATTTTGCGGGAATTTGAATTTTTAGTCTGAACCAACCAAACCAAGTGGTCGTCCACTTGGATCAAAAAATTTTTTTACGTTTTTGGGTTCTAAAACCAGTTTCTAGACTAATTCATGCACGCTTAACATGGTTTGACAGTGGCAAAATGCCGTTTTCTCAGTTATTTTTTGAGTTTTGGCAAATAATTGATTTTACCAAAATCAATTATTCCCCAAAACTCAAAAATTTCTTCATAAAACGTGATTTTACCACTGTCAAACCATGTTCAGCGTGCACGAATAAGTCCAGAAAATAGGATTTGGAATCCAAAAACGTAAAAAAAATTTCGATCCAAGTCGACGACCACTTGGTTTGGTTGGTTCAGACTGAAAATTTAAATTAAATTTATAAATTTAAATTTTTGTTTGGTGAAGTTTCGAATGGTTTCTGGTGGTTTTTGGTGTTCTGGGTGGTTTGGTGTGATTTTGGGTGGTTTTTGGGTGGTTTTGGATGGTTTTCGCTGGTTTGGGATGGTTTTAGGTGGTTAACACACA
Organism: Ditylenchus dipsaci; assembly: GCA_004194705.1. NCBI lineage: Eukaryota > Metazoa > Nematoda > Chromadorea > Rhabditida > Anguinidae > Ditylenchus > Ditylenchus dipsaci. The sequence continues at coordinate 530,855 of SADC01001318.1, read as the reverse complement.
ACTTCGAAAATTTTGAAAAAAACGTAAAAACTGCCTTGGTCCCCTGTTGGTTCGTTAGCCAAATTTCGTTTCGGTATATTTCGTATTGGCATATTTCGTTTTGGCGCATTTCGATTTGGCAAATTTCGTTTTGGCAAATTTCGTTTTGGCAAATTTCGTTTTGGCAAAACATACGTTTGGCAAATTTCGTTTTTGGCAAGTTTCCCCTAGCCGGGGCAAGTAAAGTCTAGCCGAGAAAATATCGTAGTTCCGCTAACGGAGTATTAGCTGACCAAATAAAGCATTTGCGTGTAGGAGAACTTGATCTCTTCTTTGAGTCGGGATATGTACGAATTGATACCTATTTGAGTTGGGCTACACGAGTTGGACCTATACGAGTTGGGTTTCGTTCATTTTCGGGTGCTCAACAACAATTTGAAAACTGGAATTAGGTAATCTAGAAATAACTAAGAAAACGCAAAAAACAGATTTGCAAAATGTTTGCTTTACGCTGAGATATGGGGTCCGTAGGGTGGGGTGGGGACTTATTAGAGGCTGTTGAGTTATTAGAGGGTGGGGAGTTAATAGAGTTAATACGGTATATGTATTTTGGCATAACATCTTTTGGTTTGCCTAAAAGCTCGAAAATGCCACCAAAAAGATCTTTTCTGCCACCAAAACTTAAAACCTAAATATTTTAAAGTTTTTGTTCCAACTTTTTTAAATTTTTTTCAGTATCGTGTAGCACAGCATCTCAGCTTTCTAACAAGCCATCAGCTGACCAAATAGTGTTTCAAAAAGTTGGAAGGAAAGGTCTTTGAATATAGCAATTTTTCCGAAAATTTGGTCCATTTGAAGACTTTTTACTCCAACTTTTTGAAACCTCATTTGGTCAATTGATAGCTCATTAGAAAGCTGAGATCTTGAACTACACGACACTGAAAAAATAAAAAAAAATAGTCAAAAAAGTTAAGATAAAAAGTCAATTTAATGTGAATTTTGGTTATTGGTAGCAGAAAAGATCTTTTTGGTGGCATTTTCGAGCTTTTTGGCAAACCAAATCAATATAAGCCATATATTTTTAGGCTGATTGTGCTAGTCTGGATGATGCGAGAAAGTTTGCCATCAAAGAGGTAGTCTTATGACTTCTGTGGTCCTTTCAAAAATAATCTTTTCTGTTTTCAGTTGCGGCTAAACACTTTGGTATCTCTTTTTTTGCATCAAATTCTTAGTTGCAAAATTAATTGTGTGTTTGGGTCTGCAAAGTGCTGATGATCCCGCCCTTGATCGTGTAGCTTCAATTGTAAGAGTTTTGCATACACCTTGAATCTTGTAATCTTGAATTTCTCACTATTCAGCCATCTGAACTATTGGTGGAGAAGTTGATATCCAAGGTTGTTGATTTTATCCAGTACCTAGAAACCAACCATATTAATTTTAAGATTGAGGACAGGGTCCCATGCAAGAATGAAAATTTATCAATTTACCAAATCAACCAAATTCTGGATCGTTTGAAGGACTCCCAACAAAGTGAGTTTTCGATCGACCATTACCGTGATTTCAGCTGTTGTGGGACAAGCAGTGTTGGTGATTTGTCGGAAAGTCATTTCACTTATCTCTAGGGTTGTCGACGGTCGAAATTTTCGACCGGTCGAGTCGATGGAAGGTCGAAAGTCGAAAATTTCGACCGGTCGGGTCGAGTCGAAGGTCGAAAGTCGAAAATTTCGACCGGTCGGGTCGAGTCGAAGGTCGAAAGTCAAAATTTGCGACCGGTCGAGTCGAGTCGAAGGTCGAAAGTCGAAAATTTCGACCGGTCGAGTCGAAGGTCGAAATTTTCGACCAGTAGGGTCGAAGGTCAAAATTTTTGACCGGTCGAGTCAAAATTCGGACAAATGCACGTAACAGCACAACAATTTTATTGAAATTAATTATCGCTTTGTTTTGTTTTTTTCGCCTTCTTCAAAGTCTCATCCACCAGATTAGCTTTGATGATGAGCAGGTTAGCTGCCGTTTGCTTTGCCAATCGAGATCTGAGTTCTTACTGAAATAGTGATTTTAAAGACAAATTAACTACGCTGAACATGAATCTGACGTGTAATCTAACAGTTTTGCACATGAATGACCGACAACCTAGCGAAGATAAAACGTTCTGGGCAAATCGGGCAAATCGCCCAAAAAGGTCAATTTGCCCTAAAAAAGTGCTGCAAAAAGACTTTTTTTTATGTTAATATACTTTTTTGCTGCTAAAATACTTTTTTTTTGCTGCAAACGTTGTTTTATTCACGAGCCTTCTTCGCAGCATTTTTCACTAGAAATATCAATTATCAATCATACATATTTTGCTGTCAATTTGTCCACAAAATTTTTATTATTTTTTCGGAACGAATAAACCATGATATTCAACCCAAAAATTGTGTGCTGAAAACAGTTTGTTGAGACAAAAATCCTGTTTTGACTCGTGCAGTTAAATTCGTGCAGGTTATGTAGTCTGAAAATTTATTCGTCGTGAGAATATATGCAATTGAAACAAAAATTTCCTTCGATGGAAGGTCGAAAGTCGAAATTTTCGACCGGTCGAGTCGAAAGTCGAAAGACTCGACCGGTCGGGTCGAGTCGAAGGTCGAAATTTTCGACCGGTCGGGTCGAGTCGAAGGTCGAAAGTCGAAATTTTCGACCGGTCGGGTCGAGTCGAAGGTCGAAAGTCGAAAAATTTCGACTTTTCGACCTTAAAGGTCGAAATCGACCGGTCGAGTCGACAACCCTACTTATCTCTATATAGTATTTGGCATGTGTGGGTGGGTGGATCACGCCTTTTTACAGACATTGGGAGTGGTCCAAATCTTTTTCTGAGAACAGTTTCTAACAAGGGAACATATGGTAGTGACGATGCGATTCGGAAAAACCATATATACCATTCGATTTTTTCATTGAAAATTTTTCATTGAAAATCATTGTCACCATATCGTTTAAGTAAATAAAAAAAAAGAAAATAGAACAAAAAAATAAAAATGCGTCCATGCAGGTTCGATCTTGAGAGGGTACTGGAACATAGAACGCTTAACCACTAGACTACGAAGAACACCTTGAGTAGGGGTATTATCAGATATATATGCTGAACAATTACGAATAAACTTTCGAACGCATTTTTCACCCCCAAAATCGACATTGACGCAGAAAAGGATCTTTATGTCAAATAGGCATTTTCGTTCTCTATCGAATGGTGTATAGGGTTTTCCGAATCGCATCGTCACTACCACATTTTCCCTTGTGAGGTAAATCGGGGTGCCTTAACACGAATCCGCTGAAAAATAATTAGGGGTTGACAAAAAAATTCCGTTTTTTCCCAAATTTTTCTTTTTTCCGGGCGGCACCGAATTGATCCACACCGAATTGATCCACGAAAATTTCTCCCGACACGAAATGCTTTCAAATTTTTGTCTTGAAGAGTTACCTCGTTAATTCAAATTGTTTTTGTGAATACCGGATTTCCCATGCACCAACTAAATCAAGTGGTCGTCCACTTGGATCAATTTTTTTTTACGTTTTCGGGTTGCAAAACCTATTTTCTGGACTGATTCGGGCATGCGGAAGTCGGTTTAATCGTGGTAAATGCCGTTTTCTCGAGTTTTCTCTTCTTGTTCAGAGACAGAGGAGTTAAACTCCTTATTTCGCAGCTGCTCTCCCATTGAGGTATAAAGTTTGGGGTTTTTATATCTTGGGCCAACTCGCTTTTTTTAGCTGCGCTACATTTTCCATCTATTGATATGTGACACAGAGAGAGTAAGTAAATTTCGATCACAATTTCGACTGTAAACGTCAAGGTATAATTCAGGTGATTGGTGTGCCTCATCCTTCAACAATACTCTCCTGGTTTCACAAAGAAGCGGACAGTCGTTTGAAAACAGGTAATTTTTTTAGTACATGAATGTTTTCAGTGAGCAAGTGATGAGGCTGAAAAAAAGTTCCTCAGTTAATCAGAAAGGTAGCCATTGAGCTATTCAAGCTGCTTTCTAGAACTAGTTTTTTTTTGTAGGGGGACCTGGAATTTCACCAACCAGACTTGCTAAAATTTGTCGTAAAGTCACCGATTTCCATTCAGGTGACAATCTGCAAGAAGTCTGTGATGCATTTTCCTTCGAGGATCCAGGGGATGACACAGATGCAGAAGGAATGGGCAAGAATTTGCTATGCAAAACCCTCCAACCAATGCTTCTCAAACGACTCAACTACAACAAGGAGTGTTTGCCAAAGGTCAACTTTCTTGGTTATGCTTGAAAATATTTTTGACTTGTAGATCATCAAATACTGCCAACGACCCTTCTATGTCAGTTTGCTTTCACGTGCTATTGTTGTAGATATAAATTTTTAGTTGGAGCTAAAATTTGATGGAGAGCACATCTTGCTTCATAAATACTGCACCAATTCTTACAAATATTTTACCAGAAACGGTATAGATTATGTAAGTTTAATTTTTTTTTATTATTTTTCTCCAAAAAGGTGGTCAATAATTGCTTTGCAGACCAACAAATTAGGACCAGATAGGTAGGGAATTTTTATTTTGCAGGAGTTGGAGTCATCGAAATATTTCAAGCCTGTACTTTCTGTTGGAACCGGTGAATTTTGTAAACCCGGATCGGCTTGTTAGAGTTAAAAATCAATGACCCTACTATAGAATACCCCCCCCCCAAAATCCGACCTTTTAAAACTTAACAAAAAAGTACCCAAATTTATGTCCCAGACCCCGGAAAATGTGCGCAAACTCTTCATTAGTCACAACTTCCGTACGCTGGCCTACCCCAAGCCTAAGGGCTAAGCCTAAACTTGTTGTTTGCAAGGGTAGTTACAGCATTTTTAAAAGGTCGGATTTTGGGGGGGGTATTCTATAGTAGCGCCAAATCAATTTTTACTTCGTTTATATTGCCTAAAACACAATTTTTACTTGATCCCTCTGTTGGTTCTTTCTCTTAGTCATGGTATGTTGATAGACTCGCGATGGACAAGAAAAAAAAATTTGCATGAGTATAAATTTATGGATTTATCAACATCTCTTTAACTATGTTACAGTTGACGAAAAAATAACTTTTTGACCGTTTGTTTTTTTAATTCTAAGAAAATCCTTGAGGATACCAAAAATTACTAAATCACCAAATTTCAATAATTGCTTACAAGATGATCGACCTTGTTTGTTTATGCTTGAGTTAAATATTGGCAGGGCAACCGATCAATCTCAATATGCACAAATTCAATAATTAAATTTCAGTGGAAGCAAAATATCTGCTAAAATTCACCCCTTTTTCAAGTCAACTGTAAAAGATTGTGTGCTTGACTGTGAACTGCTCATATGGGATACAAAGTCACAGACTTTTGGTAAAAGATTTTTGTTGAATATTTACAGTATTCATGCCAGTTTTCGTTCTTTTTAGTTGGCAAAAGTCGCAGAGCGTCTGATGGGAATGTTAGTCTTTTTACGATCTTTATGTATACTCGAGTTTAAAGTCAAATTGTTTAGGTGTATGATGCAAAACACATGGACGAAGACTTTTTTGATAACTCTGATCTACAGAGAAGTTTAGTGGTTTTCGATGTGCTTTTCCTCAATGGAAGATCATGTTAGTTATATTAGAAACTTTAAGACTTTTTTATATCACTTATTGGCAAATAGTTACAATGAAATTAGTATTTTCACGGTTAAGGGCGCATTTGATTATTGGGTGACACATATCACCCCGACTCACAACTTACACTCAATACAGTCAACTTTCTCTATAAGCTACACCCTCGGGACCTATCCCAGCTGTAACTTATGGAGAGGTATAGCTTATAGAGACATTATCTACTTTTTATTATGGGTATATAATGTAAAAATCGACGCTACTGGAATATACCCCTCCCAAAATGCTACTGGAATATACCCTACTTAATAGTTTTTGAATAGTACCTAAAACAACCATTTTCGAAAAAAAGTTGTACAACAGCTTTTGTTAGTAATGGATACGCCCTGAACTTAAATCTAAGCCTACGGGCCTACGCCAGAGCCTAAATTATTCGGTGAGGTATATTCCAGTAGCGCCGTAGAATCAGTTTTCGATTAAGTAATAAAAGCAGCACTAAAAGTTATATGATTCGGAACATACGCCCCTTGAGACCGGACCCAGGTGTACTTTATACAAGGGTGTAGTTTATAGAGATGTTGGACTGTATTGCGAGACAAAGAGCAAAAGCAAAGCCGGAAAAAACGACGAACGGAATGTTCACAAAGTCTTGAGCGGCGCAAAACCTTCCAAAAAAATTCAAATTTGTATCCAAGTTTCAGAAAACGGAGTGCGTAAAGAAAAAATTAAGGAAAATAAAATGTAAACCGAACATTTCGACTCGTTACCTATTTTCTTCCATCACCTGTTTTCTAAAAAACATCACTCTTACTTCAAAAATTAACTTTCTTGTCATTTTAGTGATCAACCTACCACTCCAAGAAAGAATGGCAATTTTGAAAGAAAGAGTATTGGAACGGGAGGACAAATCCATTATTTTCGACTCAGAAAAGACACTGGTTCAAACTGCGTAATTTTTTTGTTCTATTCTTTTTCGTTACATGAATCTATTTTGTAGGCAAGAATTCGCGAATTTCTACAACAAGGTAATGTTATAATGCACTGTGTGCACAAATAAATGGCTGAATAATCCGACCCCAACTTTCAAACCAGAAGACGATATTCATCTAATATTTAATTTCCAAACAGAAAGACAATTTTACAATTGGCAATTTTACCCCCTAGCTCAAAACGCGTTTTATCAACTTCCATCCTCGTTTTATGGCTTTCAATGGATAGAAAAAAACGAAAAAACTATTGGGAAGACCATTTCCGAGATAATTTTTTTGACAAAATTTTGAACAAAACCATGATACCCACCCTTATGGTCGAAAAATATAGAGTACCGGAAATCCATAAAACGACTAAAAGATTGGGTTGAACATAGTTTTATCAACTCCAAGCGAACATCTATCGATTTACGACACTTTTGATTTTTTTGCAAATTTTTAATCAAAAAATCGTCCATTTTCAAGGCAAAAGTTTTCAGAAAGTCACCCCTAATACCAAAACCTTTTCCTGAATCCGAATCTTTTAAGATTAGATCGAAATAATATTTATGAGCTGAAAAAAGAGCTATTTTAATAGAAAAACCAGAAGTTTTGCAACCACTTACCTACTTTAGTAGATATCTCAGCTTATAACTAGAGCTGGAATCTAGCGTTCGGGCGGGATTTCGGGACGGGATTTTCAGTCAAAAAATTTCGGAATCTCGCCGGGATCCCGTTCAAATTTCGGCATTTTTCCATTTTTTGTTTTTTAGAACAAATTACCCTCAAACATTGCTCTATGATTACGAATGCACCTTCAGTAAACACTTTATATGGCTATGCTTCACATAATCGACGTAATTCAATAATAATAATTTATCAACGGCAAAGCTTTGTTCAAAAAGTTGACATTTCGCTAAAATGTCGGCTGGTCAACACTGGCGAAGGGAAGGTTAGCACAAGCTATGTGATGAGCCACTTTTTTGTCCAAAATTAAAAGAATGTTACAAAAAAATAACGCAGCTTTGAACAAGTAACAATACCTTTCGGCAAAATTATAAAAATTGGTGCATAAAGTTCCTTCGAGCCTCTTGCTTTTCTTCCAGATCTCTGAGTTTATCAAAAATTTATCGTGTGATTTTGCGTGAACGAAAAGCCCCTTTGTGATGCCATCAGACATTTTGATTGATTTTTTGCACATTCCGCATTTGGCTTCAAACGACGACAGTTTCTCGAAAAGTCCGATACTCCAGATAACGCTCATAGCTATAAAAATCACGTAAAATTATATCGGAGAGAGAGCAAAAGAAATAATTTTGCAAAAAAAATCGTCAAATGTATGTTTTTTTATTTGATAAATTTCCGTCGGTATTCGACAAATTTCAGGATCGGGCGGGATTTCGGGACGGGATTTTTGCCCTAAAATCGATCGGGCGGAATCGGGATCCCGTCCCGTTTCCAGCTTTACTTATAACACTTATTTCGATCTGATATTAACGGATTCGACTTCAACAAGAGATTTTGGTATTCCTGAATATCGATTACTCACACCCAGGAGCGTACCCAGGGGGGGATGAGGGCAGGTGGGGGTGTGCCAATCAGAGACCTGGCCAAGGCTTCAACCTCCTCCCACCCGAGAATTTTTTTTGGCTACGTCTCTGATTACAATCTTCACTTTGTATGTTCAAAAAGAATTTTAAGGCGATGAGAGAAGGTGAAGAAGGCATTGTTGTTAAGGTATTGAAATACCACTTGCTTTGAAAATTATTTTACCGTGTCTTCAGGGCCTTCAAACCATTTATAAAACTGGAAGTCGGGCAGAGAGGAATGGGTATCTTTTCTTTCTTTTAATGTCATGCATATGTTATCAACCCTTTAAAGATGGTTTAAAATCAAACCAGATTATGGAATTCAAGCACTTCTTGGTTCGTCTTCTGAGTTTTATTTCTATAAGCTTTATTACTCTATTTTTAGACTTGGCGGTGGTTGGAGTCAATTTTGAAAATAATTCCACAAATGTCAAATCTTTCCTGGTGGCAGCTAGGCAGAGTTTGTTTTCGGTCTACTTACTGACCTGTTTTATTGACAAAGTGTATTTATAAAGGTGGCGCAGAGGATTTGAAGTTCCGTATTGTGGCGGGAATCACTTCTCACATCAAGAAGTTGGTAAGCTGTTTATGCACAGTCTGATAATGTGTGAATACTTTCGACATTTATTGGAGGGGGTGCACTTCAAGGTGCGAATATTTTGAACTCTCAGGTTCGACTCCCACTGGCTGCACACCCTATTTTTAGTCCATTTTTAGTAGGTTACCGTATTTCTTCTAATAAGCGAGCATGCCCGTTTATTTTTCAATCACCCAAAAATCGGAAAATTTTGAATTCGATCTCGATATTTTTGGGTGCTCAACTAAAATCTGAAAAGTGGAAGTGGTAGAGTTCATGGGAGTTAAAAAATGCAATAAACAGCTTTGCAAAATGTTTACTCTGGGCTGAGATATACGCCTTCAAAGTCGAGGGTGCCCGTTTATTAGAGACTGCCCGGTTATTAGAAGAAATACGGCAACTCACTTCTAGGGTCAAAAAGTATCGAGCAATCTATTGCAACCGTTTCCAGAATTGCTTTACTGTCAGCAACTGCCTTAATTTTGCGATTTCATGAATATGACCATCACAATAAAGGTAAACCAACTATAAACCATTTACTTTGGTTTTCATCACCTCCTCCTTTACTCATTTTACTGACTTCTCGCAAAGTTTATCTATTTTTGAATCAGAATTTCAAGGGAAATCACATGGATATTACTTAACACCAAAATCGGTTGGAAAATTGGGTAGCTTGCGAAGATTTGACCCAGCAACAAATGAGTATATTTGAAGGGTAGGATGACACAAAATCAAAAATTTTCGGATTGTAACAGGGATGATAAATTGATCCTAATTAGGACAAAATAGGATGTTTTTGATCCTATTTGCTCCTAAAATATCCTGCTGGGATCCACATCCTAAAATATCCTAATTAGGACATTTTCACTAGAGGATCCTTTTTATAAAGTATCCTAATCAGGATTTTTTAGTCAAAAAGATCTTAATTAGGATGTTCTGACCAGGGATTGACATTTGTGACTATTATAATAAAACTATAATAAAAATAGTCTCAAAATAGTCTCAAAATGTGACTAATTTGAGACTGTTGAGACCAGTGTTTGGACTTTTAGAAAAGGGTCGTACTCGTACCGCTAAATTTTAACCGTCGTACTTCGTACTCTTACATCGTACAACGAAAATTTTAAGCTCGTACATCGTACTCGTACCTCGTACCTCTAAAATTTCTTCTCATACTTCGTACTCGTACCTCGTACCACAAAATTTTAAGCTTGTACACCGTACTCGTACTTCGTACCTCTGAAATTTCTTCTCGTACTTCGTACTCGTACTCGTAGTACGAGTACGAGGTCCAAACACTGGTTGAGACTAAATGTGACTATGAGACTATTAGACTATTTTGAGACTATTTCTTAAAATAGTCTCAAGGACTATTAGTCTTGAGACTATTTTAGTCTCAAACTTCAAACTTAGTCTCAGTTCCTCATAGGAACAATGCCTTTTTCTGCTCTTAATGATGGTGTTAACCGCCGTAAAACAGTTAACTCACCACTTTCATCTTGCCAAACTATTACTTTGCTCGAAATCAGTGAACTAGATGATTTTTCACACAAGGAATTTGAAAAGGTTAGTTTAATCTACAAATAAACTGTTTTTTTGACCCAAATTGCATGCATGAATAAAATTTCGATTCCGCCCTCCGCGACCCGGATTATCAAAGCACATACCACCTGCTCAAGTGAACTTCCGCCTAAATTACCAGAACAATCATAAGTTGACTGAATAGTTGACGGGGGCGCATTTTTTACTAATTTGTAAATAATTTTAAAACAAGTTTTAAGTAATTTTTACATGCTGAAAACCATTAGAAAGTTGTTTTCTTACACATTTCCGTATAAAAAATTAATTTTTCGAAAAAAAAACTTTTTCGACCAAAATGTGACTTTTTACCTTGGAGAACCAAGGTAAATTACCTTGTATTAAGGTATTCTTCTCCGTTTTGGTCACTGGAGCTGGGCAAAAAAGTCACTATATGCCTTTTCGATCAAGAGTCTTGCTTGGAAGTCTTGCTTTGGCTTTAGTGTTGGAAAACAGTGTTAGTGTTGAAAAAAATAGCGTATGAAGATTAGAAAGAAGACCTTTAAACATTATTCACGAAAAATTAAAAAATGCGATTCGGGTCGCTGATTTCAAATCTGGCGTCAAAAAGTCGAAGTACTATCGAAAATTGGTCAAACTACGAAATCACCAGTTATCCGTAGGGGTGGGGGAGGCGACTTCCAGACCTGCGATGTATTATGGGTTATCACACACTAGCGCTCATCTAGTTTTTGAAAATTTCTGGTCACACAAGTTGCCCGCTACCTTTCAGACAAGCATCTAAAATTTACCCACCCGAACCCCTAGCTCCGTGGTGCGTACCTCCTGGTCAGCTGGATATCCACCTGAATGGCCTGCAAAATAAAAGTTTTTCTAAATCAAAAACACACTATCTTATCGTGTGCAAAAATGTGTGGGAAATATTGTTTGATAGGACTAAAAGCTCGATTTTCACCACCAAAACCCCAAAAACGTGGACAGGTATCAGCTGTGCTTATGGATTTATCCGATTGGACACCTTTATCCACCTTATCCATCGATGTCCACCTGGAGAAACAAAAAAATCAAAATTTGTTCAAAATCAAAAGCAAGCCATTTTAGCTAACCCAAATTTCTGTGGGGAATTCTGTTTGTTGAGACCAGAATTACATCTACCCAGTCAAACCTGAAACCTAGGGTGGAAACCTCTTGGTTAGGTGGATATCCACCTGAACCCAGGGTTACTCCAGGTTTTAGAGTATGTGAAACCGCGATTTCCGTTCTCACAAACAGATTTTCTTTACGATTTTAAGTATGATAGGCAGATTAAATTTTCATTTTAACAAAATTTTATTTTTTAGGTCATTCAGGTGGATATCCACCTGAACCGGAGCATACCCACCCCAGGCTTCGGGGTTTGGGTGGGTGAACTTGTAGTTTTGGTCGTATCAAACTCGATTTGCCACACGATTCTAAGTATGATATAATGGTTCGTTTGCAAGTTTAACGTAGATTTTTACCGAAATCAGAATTTCAGTCATAAAAACGGTTTCGCATCAAATTTCGGGATGAAAAAAGGTTTAGTTTTAGATGTGACTAACTATTTTTAGACAAATTTGGTGAAAAATGCGATTCGATTCAATTCGATTCCATACAAGGACCAACTCAACACTATTTTTAGGCTTTTTTGTTTTCCAGATTTGAAAACTTGTTTTCTGATTAATTATAGAATTCTAAAGATGATTTGACAGTAGTACAATGCCATTTTATAGGGTAGTTTTTAGGTGGGCAATACGTTTTTTTGTACCAAATTTTTTTTTATTTTTTTCTTTTGCCTTTATTTCTTAATTTTTCGATCGTTTTTACAAAGTGAAAAAACTTTCAAGTAGCGCTGCGATTCTAGTTTTTTACGAAATATAACTTTTTGCAGTATATTTTCGAAATGCCCTACAAAAAATGAAAGTATGCAACAAGTCAGAAAAATAAGTTAGTTCACACTTTTGATATTTTGTTGAAATTTTTAAAAATATCTTGCAGATAGTTATATGTTGTGAGAAACTACAATCGTGGGGCTACATGATGGTGCTAGAACTTTGTGCAAAAACTTGAAAAATTGAAGAGAAAAAAGCATAAGAAAATTTGTAGTAAATTTGGTACAAAAAAGTATTGCCCTTTTTAGGTTATATACTGGAGTCAAACAAATTTTCGAAGCCAAATTTGGAGGGGGAGTCCAGATTCAATTTTTGGGCTCTTATATGGATGGAGTGGACTAGTCCAGTTAACTTCCTCATTTCAGCCTATTCAGCGGGGTATTCATTCACCAGGTGCATCCATTCATCTTCAGATATCTTCATCCACCTAAATCATCTGAGCATTGGGTACTACTACACATGCACTTCCACCTGAGTACCGATACCTAGGAACAAAACCTGAGAACCATCTAATTAACCTACGGTAAAATTAGAAGGAAGAATTTACCGCGGAGGGAATTTACCTAGAGCTAAAAATTGTATCGAACCGTTCCTATTCAAGGACTTGTATTGAATCGTGCCTATCGAACAGGTTGTTGTATTGAATCATCACCTACCGGGAAAATCATCTAGTTCACTGATTTCGAGCAAAGTAATAGTTTGGCAAGATGAAAGTGGTGAGTTAACTGTTTTACGGCGGTTAACACCATCATTAAGAGCAGAAAAAGGCATTGTTCCTATGAGGAACTGAGACTAAGTTTGAAGTTTGAGACTAAAATAGTCTCAAGACTAATAGTCCTTGAGACTATTTTAAGAAATAGTCTCAAAATAGTCTAATAGTCTCATAGTCACATTTAGTCTCAACAGTCTCAAATTAGTCACATTTTGAGACTATTTTGAGACTATTTTTAAATATAATAGTCACAAATGTCAATCCCTGGTTCTGACTAGAGTATCCTAATTAGCATTCTCTAGTCAAAAAAATCTTGATTAGGATGTTTTGACTAGAGTATCCTAATTAGGATGCTCTATTAAAAGGATCGTAATTACTAATTAGGATCGTTTGCTAAAAAGCATCCTAATTAGGATGCTTTGAATAGGGTATCCTTATTAGGATACTCTAGTTAAAACATCCTAATCAAGAGCTTGTCGACTGAAGAATCCTAATTAGGATACTTTAGTCAAAATATCCTAATTAGAATATTTTAGGATGTGGATCCTAACAGGATATTTTAGGAACGAATAGGATAAAAACATCCTATTGGCTCCTAATTTAATAAGGAATAGGATCAATTTCTCATCCCTGGATTGTAGTTCTAACTAGATTTTGATTTTTTTCTGTGATAGCCTAGTATCTTGGCTCCATATTGGTATATAAAACGTGTAGAGCTGTAAAAAAGTCAATAGGTATCAATCAAACTAATCAAAGAATAACGCCAAATGAATGGTTTTTCGAGCAAAAAAAAAGATTTCAGGTGGTGTTTTGGCCTGCAACTCAGCCGGGCAGTTGTTTAAGCGTGCGCTGATGGTGTTGCTGAATAGCCAAGAGCCTGAGCATCATTTTGATTCCAAAATGTGCATAAAACAAGAAAAAATCCAGTAAAGAAAGGTGTGCACCCATTGGGAATCGAACTTGAGAGTTCAAAATATTCGCTCCTCGATGTGCACCCTTTAAAGCGTTACTACTCATTTGCGCGCACTCATTTGCGTGCAACTCAATTTATTCGGTCTTTTCGGCGGCCCCAAATTCATCCACATAGAGTTCATCCAGAAAAAGTTGTCTCGGCGCGAAATGTTTGCTCCTCCCCGGTCAATTGATCATGGTCAGATCCACCTCATAACAAGGCCTTAAAGGCGGACACGGACAATTCAGCCCCTCGCCGATTCACCCCCTGGGAAGATTCACCCCTTCGTAGTAAAATGGGACGATTCACACCCTCGCGCTAAAATAAAACGTTTAACCCCCTCTTTTCGAAGTTTCGAATTCAATGGCAACTAATTAAAAAAGAAATAACAACTGGGCGTGAAACGTGCTCAATTTACTTTTTTGTTGCAAAACATCACCAAGTGATTAAAGAGTCTGTCTTCAAAGAGCATCGTATACTCAGCAAACCCACAAGAAAAGAAAGTAACTTTGGAATGCGCGCTAACGCAAAGCTTGGAGTTCTGCAAAATAATTTGACACGAGCGATTTGAAATTAGTAAATGCACTTTAAAGGACGATGCTCTTTGCGCGCAGCGACATGCGCAAAATTTGAATTGGCGGGGGACACTTCTCTTTCGTCTCAAACTTCACTCTTTGGAGTCGTTTGAAATGACTCAAAAGAGTATAGCTCTATAGGGTTGTCGAGTTTCGAGTCTTTTCGAGGCCTCGAGAAAACTCGAAATTTTTTACGGCTGTTTTTTCGTCGGAAAAATGCAAATCTGATATTGATGACCCATACCTAGAATTAAAAAGTAGATATGGGTCATCAATATCAGATTTGCATTTTTTCGACGAAAAACAGCCTTAAATAATTTCGAGTCCTCTCGAGGCCTTGAAAAGACTCGAAACTCGACAACCCTATAGCTCTAGAAGAAAGAAAAGTGTCCTCCGCCAATTCAAATTTTGCGCATGTTGCTGCGCGCAAAGAGCATGGTCCTTTAAGTAGCGCCTGAGTTTTATCTCTGGGCTGGTATATTTCAGCGGTTAGCATGCTAACCAGTAGCCTTGCTAATGTTAGTGAATATCAGCTCTGATGGTGAGTCGAGTTGTTGGCTGTGAACACAACACTTTATCTCTTTCGCCAAGTGACATCAGTAAATGTCACCTTTCAATAATAGGCATTTTTTTAGCCATTTTACATCTTTGTTGATTTTTCTGTATGCTTTGAGCCGGGCGACGGTGAATTCATCCAAAGGTGAATTCATCCAATTTTTTGTCTTGACACGTTTTCTTTAAATACTTTCCGTTCCGCCTGTTCTATTGACATTACAACCAATTTAAACATTACAACCAAACAACCAACAGTTTTCATTAAGATAACAACAAATGTTTGGTTAATTTTTTATTTTTTAAAAAATTGGATGAATTCACGGTTGGATGAATTCACCTAGAGCCCTTTGAGCCACAGCTCATTTTCTCAGATGTCACTTCATAGACATTTTAGATGAAAAACTTTCGAAATTGCTTGGCGTTTTGTTTATTTGAAAGTGATTAGGTTTTTGAATTTCATGGGGCTCTGCCCCTTTAAACTAAAGACTTTTTTGGTCACTCATCTTCATTGATCCATCCTTCTATCCAAATCCCATCCACGTTTTATTCCCAGTTATCATTTCTTATTTAATTACGGAAAACTCTTAAAAACGCACCCAGTTAGCTGAAAAGCATACCTATATTTGGTCTACAACTGACTTTACTTAACCACAACTGACAACATTATAACAACAACAGTTTTATGACAGCGATGTCAATTTACTGCAATATACGTGAAATTTTTGATCTTATTCAAATTTTTCACTGGTGAACTTGAAAATGGGTGCGCTTTTAAGCTTTTCAAATAGAAATCTAAGAATGGGTGCGTTTTTAAGCCGAATGAGTGCACTTTCAACCAGATGGGTGCGCATTTAATTCACTTCCTTTAATTACATGCCATTGAATTCGAAACTTCGAAAAGAGGGGGAGGGGTTGAATTATCTCATTTTAGCGCGAAGGAGTTAATCGTGCTTCTTTAATGCGTGGGGTGAAACGTCCTGTAGTACAGAGAAAGTGGTACTCAGGTGTACCTAGAGTTGTGAAATGGACATATGTCCGGGCATATGTCCGGACATATGGCCGGACATATGTCCGGACATTTTAGAAAATGTCCCGTTAACTAAAAATCGGACATTTTCTTGTTTTTTTTGTCTCAGCGATTATTTCATTACTCTTAGTCCGGCAAAATCATTCTTCACTTCTGCTCACTGAAATTCTTCTAATTTCTGCTTATAATTATGTTTCAGGTCGCCATGTCCAAGCCTCAAACAGGATATCATGAAAGATGGTTTGTTTTCGATTTCAAATATTTTTATTTTTTTCAGGTACCCGAGGCGGATATCCACCTGACCAGGTGGTACCCACCACGAGGTTTGGGTTTTTGGTGACTTCAATCGCAATTTTAGTTTTAACAAACGCAATGCTGCACACGATTTTGCCTATGATGGCATAGCTCTTTTTTAGATTTAGAATTTTTTAAAAATTTTCAGGTACTCCAGGTACCTGGAACACCTGAATAACAGTATTATTAGATTCAATCTATTGAATGAATTTGAATTTTTGTTGAATGATATCGGAGAATAGTGTTGTTTGTCCTTGGTTGATGTCAATAAAGCTTATTTGTGCTCATTCTTGGTCTTTATCTTATTATAAGACATATTTACTCGGGTTAACAGAAAATGTCCGAAAATGTCCGAATGTCGGACATATGTCCGGACATATGCCCGGACATATGTCCGATTTGAAAATGTCCGGACATTTCCACAACTCTAGGTGTACCAAGGCAAGACCATATATCGGTACTCAGGTGTGAGTTTCTAGTTAGTGGTACTTGGGTGGTGTTAGATGGTAGTTTCTAAGTAATGGCATTTAAATGGTAGTATTCAGTTGGCAGCAGCAAGGATGTATATTAGACCATTCTTTGTAGTGAATCTGACGATATTAGTAGCTGCATCGTCTGGATGCCATCAGAACCAAGTGGTCGTCCACTTGTATCAAGAATTTTTTTCTCATTTTTAGGCTCCAAAATGTGTTTTGTGTACTAATTCGAGCATTCAAAAGGTGGTTTGACAGTTAGTAAATTAACGCGAGATTTATGAAAAAATGTAAAATACCATCAAAACGTTATTTTACTACTGTCAAACCATCTCTAGAATGCTCGAGTCAGTGCAGAAAACAAGTTTTGAAACCAAAAACGTAATTTTTATTATCCAAGTGGACGACCACTTGGTTTTGTTGGTACATGGAACCAATAGATAACCATTCATGTGGCTGGAGTACACAGCTGCCTTTTGGTGTGTTTAAGTTTTTTTTGGTTTTAGTGTTTTGCTACTAGTATTTTGGTGCTTCTGAATGAAATACAATAGTTTTCAATTAGAAAAATGAGAAAGAAATCGAGTTGCGCGCAAATGAGTACGAACCCTTTAAAGAGGTGATACAGTTTATAGTCCGAGCGGTTCGAATACCACTACGAGCATGCGTACTTTTTTTCTTGCTATTTTATAGATTGTTTTTTTCTTTTTTCCTATTCAGTACTCTCTTTTATAGTATCAAAAGATCGGAATTATCAGCCAGGTAGTAGGACACGAAAAATTTCGGGTAAAATTTGCTAGCAGAATTTTCGAAATTAGAAAAGTTACTGCAGCGATAATTAGAGTGCGATAAATTGCTGATTTGTTTGAGCTTTTTCTAGTAAATTTTTTTTACTGCTCTCTAAATATCCATTGATATCTACTATGTACCCTCAGCTACAGTGGACCACCCTCTTACCGTATTTCCTCTAATAAGCCGACAGTCGCCTTATTTTTCAACCTCCCTCCAGGGGCCGTAGTAACAATAGTAGTAACAACTTCCGTGGCTAAAAGTAAAAAATCTCGGAGTTCAGTCCACTTTTTGAAAAGCAGTTTTTTCCAAACAAAAATAGACAAGTTTTATCTTCAGATTTCATAACAATCATCTGAATCGCTCATCGGTAACCAGAGCTAGCACTAAATGCGAAAAAATATCCGCAGCTGCGGATATTTTTTGGACCTGTGAGGCTAAAATGAAATTTATCGTACAGGTTCAAGCTGATTGTGATTATGTTTCACTAGGTTTGTAGCCTAGATTATAAGGAACATTTTGATAGTTTGAAAAGTATTTTTAGCTTTACCAAACTTGAAATATGACTAAAAGTGTCTCTAAATATTGAATTTGAAAAGTTAGCTTAGTCGGCGCTAGTAGCAAATAAAGCAGCAAGAAGACGTTCCAGGCCAGGATTGTTTCGCATCACATATCCAAACTTTTTCTCTACTTTTCTGTCAATTTCACCCGGCGCTTTTTCACAGCTGATTTGACTTCTAAGAAAATACTCAGACTGGCAGTGAGCTCCATTCCCTCAGATTCTAGAGTCCCTATAGCTGACGGAATCACGGCGAAGTAGGACTAAATGTAAGCGTGCATTTGATTCGAGACTGGTTTCGAGACTGGCAAAAGCTTGCTGTGAAAGTTTTATCGAAATCGCATCCTCTTCATCAAGCTTGTTAATCATCTTAAATTGTTAATTCATTAAAAAACATAATTTCTTCTGCAAACCGCTTTAATTTGGTCAAAGTTTCTGGAATAGTAAACGGCAGCCTCTATCCACGTTCCCCATCGGGTGAGTATTGGTGCAGAAGGTAGCGGCAAATTACTGCAAAGCTCCCTGAACAGAGAAATTCAAGTTGGTGCTTTTGTAAACACCTGAAAAAGTCATCTGAATTATTTGCAACACAGTGAAATGTACCTTCTTCACATTACTTTCTTCGAAATGTACCTTCTTCACAAATATTTGCCTATACAGGCTTCAAGCACGACGAGCGAACGAGCTTTTTCGCTACTGCGCCTCAACGCAACAGAACTGCGCAATCGACTGTAACCTGAAACAATTTTAAAGCTAATATGTCTGCGATCACTATTTCTCAATAACATGTTTCCAGAAATAGACGAATTAAATAATGCTGAAAATTTAATGGACCTGTAATACAATTTTATATCTTAACTGTTGCATATCAACAAAAAATAATTTAATGCTAGTTATTTTAACTATGTATAGGCCGAAATATGAATAAAATCTGTAAAAAACACAAAAAATTGAAAAAAATTTTAAATCCTTGAAAAGGGCACATTTTATGACCGATGTGACCTAAAAAGGGCACATAAATTGAGACCAAAAAATGTGCCCTTTTTAGGGCACATTGTGCCCTAAAAAGGGCACATAAATATGGCTCGAAAAAAATGTGCCCTAAAAAGGGCACATTGTGCCTTTTCGAGGGCACATAATTTTTCAAAAATGCGACGACAAATGTGCCCTTTAAGGCACATTTCTCGAACCCTGATCCTCCTCCTAAAAATTCCCCTCCTGCATACTCTACTTCTGGCGACACTCATCCTGGGTATCCCCTCCCGCCTACCCACCTCCTGGGTACTTCTCGTCTGGCTACTCTTCTGCCTTTCCTCCTCCTGCCTACTCTCCTCCTAGCTACCAATCTCCTGCCTACACTCCTCAATAAAGTTATAGCGGTCAAAACGGGACCACTCATGAAATTTTCACAAAAAAGCCCTAATTTTCAACTTTAAGGCGCAAAATATCAAAAAATTTTACAGCCGTTTTCAAATCTGAAATTCAAAGGTCTTCCGCCATTGAAAGGGCTTTTAAATAAGAGCAAACCCACACAATAACATATTTACCAAAAAGCATGTTAGGTTATAACTGGCACGACCGGACCACTCATGAGATTTTCACATAAAACCCCAATTTGCAACTTAAAAGGGCAAAATCTTATAATTTTCACAGCAATTTCTGAATTTGAAAGTCAAAGATCCTCCGCCGTTGAAAAGGCTTTCAAATGCGAACAAACTCGCCTAATAAAATATTTACCGAAAAACAGGTTATAGCTGGCACAACGGGACCACTCAAAAGTGTGACGGACAGACCCTCCGAATCATTCAAATTCTGTACTGATTTTTCAAATTTGTTTCTAACAAAACAAGGCCTAGAATTTTAGGTATAGTTTTGTTAGAAACCAAGTTGAAAACCCGTACAGAAGTTCATTGATTCGGCAAAATAATTCGGTTGATTCGGCAAAATTCTTTGAATTGACAGGGACAAACTTTGTAACAGGTGACCATGCCCTTTAAATTTTTAATAGAAGGGTACCACCCTAATTCAAAGTCATGCTTTTGCATTGTGTTTTTGACCCACTTTTTGAAGATTGCTCTGGGAGAAGTTATTACTCATTTTTAGCTCATCTGGCTGGCTACAAATTGAGGGGTAACTTGCTTCAGGGCAGTCTTTAAAAAGTAGGTCAAAAACAAGAATTAGGGGGAGTAATCGCTCTTCATGGTCAGGATTCACAGAATGTCCAACCAAAATATAAAATATAATTTATTTTTGAAAAATTGGTATATTTAGCGAATTGCTCAGTCGATCTTTGATTTTATTCAAAAACCTCCACGACAATATCTTTTTAAGATCCAACCACTTAATTCATTCACAAATAGAACGAAAGGTGTTGTTAATCGATTTTGACCTATTCTTTTTTCTTCAGGAGTGAAATCGCAGCATGAAGATGTTTTTTTTTCGAATTAAGCCACATGAAAAAAGATAGAGGTCTAAAAATGATAAACAAAAAAAAACAAAAAACAAATACGAAAAATCGAGACAAAATCGGCGCACATAAGTTCAAAGACAAGAAAGTCAAAATTGGCAAATTTTAACTTTTCTGTGTGTCAAATACATCCTCTGAACCAAAAATTTACATAATTTTTGGCTTTCAGGACTTTGTTAGATTAATGGAACTACTCAAAGGTGATGAGCAACTCCTGTCCAGTGACTCACAACCAGGCAATTCATCTTATTTAATAATAAACTCCATAATAAATTCCATTTTCAGACTGGTTGGCCAGTCAAATCAAGCCGGACAAAAAGCTGAAAATAGTTCCTAGACAAAATATTCAGGTTTTTCAAATATTTCAAATAGTTTTTCAATTTTCGTAATGGTTTATTTTAGGTGGTCGAAGTCAGGGCCTCAGGTAATTTTATAATAAAAGCAGGAAAAATGTTAGACTGGAATAACCTTGCCTGTAGGCATTATCAATGGACGACTACAATTCCCAAGCATTGTGGGCATTAGAACTGACAAGTTACTGGAAGAAATCGATATTACAGACGATGTCAGAGGTTTTGACCAAGTTAGTGGTTTTTACCAATGTTTGATATCGTTTTTTACAAAAAGAAATAATTTTGGCATTTTGAGAAAGGATAACTCCCAAAAACCCAGATCTAAATTCCAATTTTTGCTCATTAGCGAAATCGTAGTTGAGTTTTTGAAAAAATGCAGGGTTGACATCTGTTCTTAGTTATAAGATTTGTCTTTATTTCAGGGCTCTAAATTTTATTTTTCGGGGATATTTTCTGTCAAGACTTTATTTTTTAACACTAAAAGTTCAGTAAGCACCGGATAAATTAGCATATTTTTGATAAAATACCCTTAAATAACCTCACTTTGAACAGATGTCCTTTGATTTTCAAAAATTTTTAGATAATCAGAGAAATTTTGGATCACAAAGATGAAATTTTATACATAAAACAAACTAGTGAAAATTAGAGATGATTTAAATTTCCCCTTTGTTCAGAGGATTCGCTCCCGCCCTTTGATCAACGCAGATGACAAAGAAACAGTAGTGCTGCAGAACAAAAAGCGTCGGAATGAGCTGAAGATCAAACAAGATTGTCAAATACTTAAGTCTGACGCCACCTCAACCACTATTACGGACAGTTTGAAAGACCATAAAGTGTGTGTCCTGAATGGCAATGAGCAGGCTACTGTGCAGGATTTGCAGGTAGGTCTCTATGCATTTGAAATTTGACTTGACTAGCTGGTTTATTACAGAAAATCCTGTTATCATTGGGTGCTCAACTGGTGGCTAATGCTGGTCGCACAACTAGTTTTGTTGTGGCTATGAACGAAAAACATGTAAGTGAGGTACAAATGAGGAGGCGTTTGCGGATGCTGAATCAGACTTTACACTCCGAAATGGCCATAATTTTTTTTAAATTTTTCAAAATTATTCTTTTGGTACCATCTTGTAACTAAGATTCAAGTATACCAGATGAGTTATTGATAAAGTAGATGTTAGTGAAAAAAATTGAGTTAACACGGGAACGGCCGGTGGTGAGTTTTGTTGATTCTGGCGCAAAATTTAACGCTGAACACGATGATGCAATCAGTTTTTAAAAAAGGGCGGTTCTGGGGGTTTCGGCGCCAAGTTGAAAAGCGCAGTTTTCGAAAATGAGTTACTGCATATAAATGACTCTAACTCAGCTTGGTAGGTGTATTAGCAAATGATTTATAGCTCATTAAAACCGCGAGGAGATGAGCTTTTGAATGTGCTATTACATTAATGCACTTTGTTTGAAAATTGAAATTAATTTAATAAAAAACTGAAAATATTCCTTTTTAAAAAAACCAGACTTTTTTACGTTTGGGCGGTGATCTTTTTGTCCAGTAGGGGTGTGTCAAAATATAAACACAGAATCTGAGAGCCCTGTTGATTGGCTTCAAAACGGTATATATAAATTTTTTGTAGCTAGTTTTGTTTTAAAGGCTGAAAATGACCTTAAATGTTGGTGGTATTTTTAATTTTTTAAATTTTTTGCAAAAAATTCGGTTTTACACGAAAAACCGGAAATTCTGACATCGGATTCGTGATCAGCGTACCCAATTTGCTTACAAAACTATTCTTAAAATGCTGAATTGACTGACATATTTTAAATTCCTCTCGAGACAAAAAACATTCAAAAAGCTT
This sequence comes from Ditylenchus dipsaci, assembly GCA_004194705.1. Classification (NCBI taxonomy): domain Eukaryota; kingdom Metazoa; phylum Nematoda; class Chromadorea; order Rhabditida; family Anguinidae; genus Ditylenchus; species Ditylenchus dipsaci. The sequence continues at coordinate 508,081 of SADC01001318.1, read as the reverse complement.
AATACTTTGTAATTCAAATGTTTTTTTTTGTCTCGACTTTTCGTATTTGTTTTTGTTTATTTTTGTTTATAATTTTAGACCTCTATCTTTTTTCATGTGGCTATTTTTAATTTTTTGAATTTTTTGCAAAAAATTCGGTTTTACACGAAAAACCGGAAATTCTGAAATTCTGTTTCTCAATGAGCTATAAATCATTTGCTAATACACCTACCAAGCTGAGTTAGAGTCATTTATATGCAGTAACTCATTTTCGAAAACCGCGCTTTTTCAACTTGGCGCCGAAACCCCAGAACCGCCCTTTTTTAAAAACTGATTGCATCATCGTGTTAAGTGTTAAATTTTGCGCCAGAATCAACAAAACTCACCACCGGCCGTTCCCGTGTTAAAAAAGAAAGACTCCGTCCAAGCATCCACACTCGAATTTGGGTCAGGATTCTTGGGCGGATTCTGAAAATTTTATCTGTTTTTAAAGCAATTTTCACTCAGTCAATAGCTCATTTGATAGCCCTAAACCTCAACTATATGATGTAAGAAGCTAGATAAGGAACTGGAAAATAAAAAAACTACACCAACTGAATAATTTTGGGAAAACAGTAAAAAAGCGAGGATTCTGTTTCGCAGATTCTAAGTGTGTAGTCTGTTTTAGCATCCGCAAACGGACTCCTCATTGTGAATGCGCCTTCAGAGAAGGGGGTGTAAGTCCGGGTAGAACTCTCACTGCCTGGATAATCGCCTGCTGGATGAATGTGGAATACAAAGACATAAAAAACCGGACCAATTTACAATTTTTTCTAGATAAAATGTGTAGCAGCGATAAAAGCTGATCAATGGCATGTAGTAGGTGTTTTGCAAAACATTGTACTGTTTCAGTTGATTTTTGTTCAGGTAAGTGGAAATTGGCTTCTTCGTTGTAGGGATGCAAACAAATTGGTGTCATGGTGAATTTATTGAATATAATAGATTTTGCAATAAATTTGTATGATTTTCAGGGATCCATCCGAAGGTGCTTTTGATATGATATTTTTTGTCTCAAATTTATGGTCACATCCACGACTGGAAAATGTTTAAAATTTTCGACATTCAGATATCATACTTAAAAATCCATATTTTCCTGTTTACTAAAAAATTGTCTCCCGCTTTTTGTACAAAAAAGCTATTTAAAACGCCAGCTCAGGGGACCAGAAATAGGGTGGTGGTTTAAATAGGCGACAGGTTCCAGATGTTCGACTGTATCGACGAAAACATATAGAGCAATAAAATTACCGGTAGCTAAATATTTATTGTTCCGGCTAACACTTTTTAATATATCTCAATGGTGTAGCCAGGGAGGGCAGGGTCGCCAGGGGGCAAGCAGGACCAGGAGGACAGAGATTTTTTCCTTATCGGTGTCGCTCCCCTTTGTCAGATTTTTTTTAAACGGTGTAGGTAAAATGGCCTGAAAAAGTTCTGCTATCCCCTCCGTCAGAAATTTTCGGCTACGCCACTACTATATTCTAAGCTTTCTTGCTTTTTCAGATATGATTTACAAATGTCCAAATGCAAACTTTGATCTATTCAATTGCTGTGAGGAAGAAGAAGGTGATGATCAAGAAGTTGAGTGCGACCACGAAAATGAAGCAACAGAGAAAGAAGAAGAAGATGTTGAAAATGATCAAAGTGCCTCTACCTCCAACCCTAAAGCGCAGGAGCAAAACTTTACCGGCGAAGACTGCGCAGCTTGTGGAGATGGCAATTTGTTTGAACAGTTTGTTTTCTTCATTCATTCCAAGTTACCAACATCAAAAGTAGCTGAGCTGACGCAGAAAATAGAACAGCAGCAGGGCAAAGTTGCGGCTAGGTTAGATGCAATGACCACACATGCTGTTATACCTGATAGAATGAAGTTCGGTGAGGCGGAGAATCTGTTTCACTGGTATATTTTTTACTTTTTATATTTTTAACGCAATTTTTCAATTTTTACTATCATCCTATATAGTGTTTGGGGAGGCTGGGGTTTGACCATGCTTTTTTGACTTCGGAGGTCAAAAAATGGGTCATAGATGAGAAAATCCATGTATAGATGAGAAAAATTTGTTGCTAATCTCATCGTGTTCTGCAGAATCAAAAGCGGAATTAAAAAATAGGTGGCCGATTTTTGGCTGATTAGATACTATACGGTATTTGTGTACCTTCGTTTTTGGGACAAATTGTTTCCAGAAAAGTTCTTTAGAAAAAGGTAAATTTGTCCCAAAAATTTTTAAATTTTTAAGTTTCGCGCAAAAATGACATTTGTCTCGACATGAAAACCATTTGTTCGCGCAGGTTTGATTGTGATCGCTCTCAACTTTTAGCTTTGTGATTGATTAGCAACTAGGGTTGACTTATGCCCCGGGCATTTAATAATTGGGCATATGCCTGGACATATGCCGGGCATTTTCCAAACATTTTCGGGCATTTTACAAATGTCTGCCATCAATCAATTTTTATTCAACAAATTTCGAATATCATCAATAAACATATCAAAATAACCTGATTTGGTGCATTTTTAATATTGTCTTTGAGATCTTTCATTTAAAGGGGCATGCCCGTGCGCGACACGGAGAAAAGGCGGAGACTAGTATACCCAGGGTGACCAAAGTACCACCTTTAGGTGGCATTTGCCACCTTTTTAAAAATTTTGCCACCTTTTTGAAAAGTGAAAGGTGGCATTGTTTCAACAGTGTTCTAGATTTTTTTTTGTCTTAAATGCCACCTTTTTAGAAAAATTTTGCCTTAAATGCCACCTTTCGGAAAAAATTTGCCACCTTTTTCGTAATTTGAGTTGGTCACCCTGAGTATACCTCTTCTTTCTCGACAAACTTTTAGATTTGCTCTTATCTAGATTTTTTAAGTTTTTCGCCTAGTTTTGAAAAGTACCATGAGGTCATCAATATCAGATTTGACGCAAAACGAGTGAAAAGTGGAACGGCTCGAAAAAGTTTGCTGGTCCCCCCGCCTTAACTTTTTGAAACGCATGGGCATGCCCTTTAATAACAGCAATTCACAACATCATCAAAAATAAAATGATCGGAAGACTATTCATTCACAGTTAACAGTACATTTGGCACTCCTTTTCCTTAACTTCTTTTTGAGAAACTTAAGACAGATAGTGGTACTTTTCGTGAACTTTTTCGTACTTTAATAAAAAATACCCTTTTTTCAGCTGAACTTTTTCATTCTGAGGCACCTAGTAATTTAGTATACGAAATTTCCTCCGGAATTCGAATAAATTAGAAATTAACAGAAGTTCAAAATAATACTTGGTTTTCGAGATAGGATCTGATATTGGAGTGTCAATATGTTAAAAAATCACTGACCAACTCTAGGTCATATCTCGGAAACCGACAAATATTTTTCAGTTTTTGTTCAAATTACTGAGGACATTTCGTATACTTGTATGCCTCAGAATGAAACTTTTAAGCTTAAAATGAAGACTAGACTACCAAATCTCAAAAATATATAGGAGAAAAATGCCCGAAATTATACGGCCGGGCATTTCATAATAAGTGCCCGGGCATATGCCCGAGCATATGTCCGGGCAAATGCTCATTGCCCAACCCTATTACCAACTATTAATAGGTAAAAACACTATGAAGGCACCTATAGGCGCCTTTGCCCCTTGTTTTAAAACATCGTAAAACCTCTGATAGTCCACCATCTGTTTTTAAAAAAGCAGTGTTTGTGGCATTGTGTATCTTTCGTTACTTTTCGAAGACTTTTCTCAAGCAAGTCACGACTCGAAATGTTGCGCATCTTATTGGCACTTTTCATACTCCGGCAAACCGTTTTGGCAAATCGTTTCCCGGAGACTTTAAACGGTTTACAGCAAACCCTTTAAACCGTTTGCTGCAAACATTTTGTAGCAAACCTTTTAAACCGTTTGACCAAACCGTGGTGCGCAGAACAGATAAAAATATCTGAACCGACAATATCTGTCAGATAAAATTCAGATCAATTTTAGATCAGACAGATCAGCGCAATTTGAAATGGCCCAATTTGAAAATGGCCCAAATTGAATTGGCCCAATTTGAAATGGCCCATTCTTCTCCTCCCCATAAAATTTTATCGGTCAGATAAAATTCAATTTTTAAATAAAAATCATTACAAAATTAAAGAATGGGTTCCACACTTGCAGACCTATAGAAATTTTTGAGAATAATAGTGACTAAAATAGTTGATGAGTTTCGTTAAAAATCCTGGCTGAAAATTTAGAAACCTACCAACTATTATAGTCACTATTATTCTTAAAAATTTCTATACGTTTGCAAGTGTGAAACTCATTTTTTAATTTTGTAATGATTTTTATTTAAAAATCGAATTTTATCTGACCGACAAAATTAATTTGAATTTTATCTGATAGATAAATTTATCGATTCAGATAATTTTATCTGTTCTGCGCACAGCGGACCAAAACAAGAGTTTGCAGCAAACTATCCAAACCGTTTGCTACAAACCATTTTTCTCGAGAAAAAGGTTTGCCACTTTCATAAAACAAAGCTTTTTTGTTGCAACTTTTTCTGTCACAGATTGGATTCTCGACACGAAATCAGCAATTTTTGAATAAAATTCGGTCACTTCTTACTGAAATTCCTAATTTTGGGGTTCAAGTGGCTAAACTCGAAGTTTGGTCTTATCAAACATGATTCACCACACGATTTTACGTACAATAGCATGGTTTGTTTTTGAGTTTTTTTTAAATTTTGATTTTACTGGTCATCCAGGTGAATATCCACCTGGATGACCAGAAAAATCATTTTTTTTAAATTCAAAAACAAACAAAAACTTCGAGTTTAACCACCGGAACGCAAAAACCAACCAGAACCACCCGAAACCATCCAAAAATACTCCATAAATACTTTTAGTCTGAACCAACCAAACCAAGTGGTCGATCACCTGGAGCAAAATTTTTTTTACTTTTTCGTGTTTCGAAACCTGTTTTCTGGACTAACTCGAGCATGCTGAAGATAGTTTGACAGTGGTAAAATGCCGTATTCTCGGGTATTTTTTGAGTTTTGGGCAATAATTGATTTTGGTAAAATCAATAAGAGTTGTAGAAATTCCCGGAAATATAGAAAACCCGGGAATATTCCCAATGTTCCTAGGAATATTCCCGGGAATATTCCCATTGTACAACCCTTTAGGGTTGAAATCAATTATTCCACAGAACTCAAAAAAACCGAGAATACGGCATTTTACCACTGTCAAACCATCTTCAGCATGCTCGTATTAGTTCAGAAAATAGGTTTTAGAAGCCGAAAGAGTGAAAAAAATTCGCTCCAAGTGGTCCACCATTTGGTTTGGTTGGTTCAGACTAAAAAATTTGAATTCCCGCAAAAATTTTCAAAATGCACGGATTTGAAAAGTCTTGGCCAATTCGTGTCTGGACCAATTCTGTGCGGATCAATCCGGTGAATGCCCCACGCCCCAGAATACCACTACGTGTGGACCATCACCGATGTAGCATCACCCAGAAACAGCTGCCTGAGGACCACGACCTGAGTACCAACACCTGGGTGTTTCCGGTGGTTTGAAGTGTTTAGGTACTTTTGGGTGAATTTAGAATTTAGTTGGTCCGTCTCCTGGGTACGCCTACCTGGGTACCTCTTACCTGAGTAACACCATCTGGGTACCACCACCTCGGTACTCCTACCTAGGTACTCACGCCTGGGTTCCAACACCTAGATACCCACGCCTAAGTACCTCAGATACCATAAGCTTGGAGTATAACATCTAATAAACTATGGGCAATACATCAGTACAGAGAGCGAAATAACTATGCAAAAGTGAGTTAAAAAGAATAGGCAGAAAAAAAAATCAACAAAAAATTGCCTTGAACGCTTTGAACAAACGGTTTGCTACAAACCACAGTTTGCAGCAAACTTGTCAAACCGTTTGCTGCAAACGGTTTGCCGGAGTATAAAAAGTGCCATTGTCTACAAAATAGTTGCTAATTTACATGAAAGAAGTCATTAAAAGTGACACAAAAATACAGTGCCACAAACATGCTTTTTGAAAATCAGGTTTCCGATTTCGGGCCGATTAGATGCTATGCGGTGTTTGTTCATGTTCGTCTCAACATACGCTGGCCTACCCTAAGCCTGAATCTGAACATTTTCGACAAAAGTTTGACGAGAAATGAGAAACCTATAAAAGGTTTATATTTTCAAAATTTAGACTTAGCGGAAAATGAAAAAGTTAGCTGAAATATCTCTTCATGTTTTCAATTTAGGCTAATAGGAATTTTTAATTACCGGATAATCTTTTTCGGTTGCAGGAATGAAGCAGAGAAAGACTGGCTTGGCATTTTCGTGAGCTCCAGCTGGATTGACCAAGCCATCGCAGAAGAAAATAGATATCTAGTCGGAGAAGCTCTTAATAATTTCTTGTGTTGATCATGGATTTGATGTGATTTTGTGCTATATTGTTTTATTTTTGAGTAACTAAAGATCGTGGTGACCTTGTTAGAGGTAGCTGTGCAAATGTTTGACAGCTGATTGTTTTATATACAACAAAATTTTATTTCATCATTGTGAAAATTACACCAAAATAATGGGTTGACTTAGGAGCTCTACAGCAGAATTAAGTAAAAAATTTATCACTGAACATAGCTCAAAACAATATAAGCGACTTTCAGCTTTTTTTCAAGTACACGGTTCGCCATCCTTGTCGAACTATTTGTTTTGCTCATAACTTTTCAAATTTATTGTGTCTTGTCCAGATCTTTTTTTATTCGATAGAGGACACTATAGGCAATCGAATGACACTTTATTTGTTATTTGTCTTTCATATTTTAATGTTGTGCTGTCCTGCTAAACTTTTGTTTGTTTTGTAGCTGAAATGAAATACTCAGTTGAGCAAAAAGCCTGGACTGTCATCTGGTACGGCGTGCATGGATCTCCGAAGCAAGTCCAAATCGACTATCGTCGAAAGTACGGAAGAAATACAACAGCACCGAGCAATGTTCGAATCTACGGCTGGTGGGCCAAGTTCTTTGAAACCCGAAAAAGGCAGATTTCTTAGCAAATAAACCATATTGGACTCGAATAATAATCCCCCCATGGGGGATTATTTTTCAACCCCTAAAAAGTCAGGAAAATTTGAGGCAGATTTCAAAATTTTTGGGTACTCAACCAAAATCTGAAAAGTGAAATAAGGAGTGCTGGTGCTAATCAAGAAGACGCAATAAACAGATTTGCAAAATGTTTGCTCTAGGCTGAGATATAAAGTCCATATGGTGGGTGATTATTAGAGAGTGGGGGATTAATAGAGAAAATACGGTATACTATGTCGAGTCTTCCGGAATTTTTTTTTGAATTTGCAGCCTGACCGTGAATAAATTTTGGACTGAGGCTCAACTTCTCATGAAAACGAATTTTTTTATTTCTTAAAGTGACGTATTTCTTGTAATAGCGTGGCCCTGTAATAGGGCGCCATACTCGACTTCAACGAAACTAACCAAACTTAAACTGATTAAACTGTTCACTTCCGACTTTTTGGAAATTCTTTTATTGTAAGACACACGCTATAGCCAAAAGAACTTTCCAACCTACTTTATTCACAAAAAATCAAATCATAATAGAAACATGTAGAACAGGAGCTTACCGTATTTCCTCTGATAGAGCCCCCGGGGCTCTATTAGTTGACTACCTTCCAGAGGAGGGCTTTAATATGGGAAGGGGCTTTAATAGGGGGAGGGGCTTTATTTTTTAACTCCGGATTTGCTGACTTTGGGAGACGATGATATGAACTTTGTTAATAACAAAGTTAATATTCTGCAATAACTTTGTCATTAACAAAGTTATCGTAGATAATAGACTTTGTTAATAACGATGTATATTATTAATAATAACTTTGTTATTAACAAAGTCTATTTGTTAAGAAGCGCCGGCCAAGCGCCATGGCTTTTAATCTACGATAACTTTGTTAATAACAAAGTTCATAATTTTAGATGGGGGGGGGCTCTATTAGAGGCGGGGGCTCTATTTTTCAACTATCCTCTAGAGGGAAGCTCTATTAGGAGGGGGGGGCTTCATTAGAGGAAATACGGTATTTAGATGTCAAAATTTTTCAGAACGTAGACCTTGTCGCAATTTGAAATGTCGCCAGCTGTCGCTAGCCCTGAAGGTTATGTCGATCAGGATTGTTGATTTTTACGATTTTTTCTCTTAAATGACTCAAAAAGCATTCAAATGGTGACACAGTGACACAAAAAGTGAGCACACTTTTTGTGTTAGAAATACAGAAAATATAGAACCGGCCTTAGGTTGGGCACAAAAACACAAAAAAGCAAAAAAAGAGCCGATATACCGAGGGTTGACTGTATTATATTCACGTATAGGGTTGACGGCTCGGCGCGCCGATTTCGGCTTTTCAAGCCGAAAACCCGAAAATTTTCGGTTTTCGGCTTTCGGCTCGGTTCGGCGCGCCGAAATTTTCGGTTTTCGGCTTTCGGCTCGGTTCGGCGCGCCGAAAATTTCGGTTTTCGGCTTTCGGCTCGGTTCGGCGCGCCGAAAATTTCGGTTTTCGGTTCGGTTTGACGCGCTCAAAATTCCGGTTTTTGATATTTTGTTCGATGAGCCGACGAATAACTTATTTGACAGAATTTCTGTCACAAAACTTTTGTGATCTTACCTCATCTTAAATAAGTTATATCATATTACTTTAGTCATGCCTAGCGAAGTGTGGAAGTTCTTTAAGAAGGTGGGAGATAAAGCGATTTGCGATTGTGGAGATGGACTAAAGCTTGGTAAAAGTGCTTCTACATCTCAACTAGCTGGTCATCTTAATTCGGCGAGGCACAAAGAACTGATGCGGAATAAGGAAATTGAACAAAGCGAGCCAAAGAGAGCCAAGGTGGAATCAATAGCTAATATCTTCTCGCCGAATTATTCAAAACAGAAAAGTCAAGAGTTGATAAGTGATCTAACAGACTACATAGTGGATAGCAACTTACCTTTCTCCACCGCCGAATCTCCCTATCTGCGTCGCCTCATCAGAAACAATTATGGACAAGCTAAGGTTGGTAGTTTAAATAGGCCTAACATAAGTTTTGTATTTATGGTTTATGCGAATTCAGTTTCCATCTCGATACGATGTTAGTTCCGAAATACCCTCAAGGCAAACAAATGTATTGAAAATCTACGCACTTTTGTCCGAGGCCAGAAACTTTCGCTAACCTTAGATGAATTCTCACACAAGGAGCACTCACTTCTTTGGTAAATTTTCTCCCTCTGTCGTTCATTCATCATTCATTCTAGTATCACCGGTTCCTACTTGACAGAAGCGTTTCAATTTCAATCGAAAGTTTTGGCAGTGGAATCGTTTCTAGAAAAGCATACAGGGGAAAACATAGCGCAGAAAATCAATTCCATGTTAGGAACGCTGCAAGTGGCGAAAACAGACATTGTAGCCGCGACTAGAGATGGTGCACCGAATTTGGCTGGACAAAAAGGAGGCGGATGCTATAAGGCTAACATCGAGAGGTAGTAAGAAAATATTTGTAATACAGCTCTGATTTTCCACTGTAACTCTTTTAGTTTCCATTGTTTTTGCCACATGCTGCATCTGGTTGTTTGGGATGGCATCAATGGCACTTCAAATGTATCATCAGTCGTTGAAAAGGGAAACAAAATTGGTGTTGGCTTCCATCGCTCACCAACGGCTTCAGCGGCTTTTCGAGAACTCCAAGGATTGGGATCAATTAATTTGACGCTGGTATAATTATCATATTCGGGGACGCTGTAAGTTTTACCACAAATTTTGCAGCAAATCAAAACAAGGTGGAACTCTACCTTAGAGATGCTGTCTTCCCTCTTACGTCAAAAATCCCATTTGCTACGATACGCTGAGAAGTTTCCAGCTTGCACAGTAGCCAAACAGATTAAAAACATGTCGGAAAATGACTTTGAGCAAATCGAGGATATCGTACAGGTTCTTCATCCCTTCCTAGACTGCACGAAGATGGTAAGAACGTCGTCTTATAGTTTGCGCTGAGGTAATTGTTCAGCGATCAATTATTGTTTCAGGCATCATTTCACAATGCTCCTTTATCATGCTACCCGTTTTTTGTCCGAAATCTGTCCGAACATCTCGAAAACTTATATGGTGAGTTCGCAGTGAAATTGAATGAGAGCTTGGAATCCAGAACGAGAGAGCTTCTTAACCAGTCGGAGGTAGGACTTGCAGCGTTTCTGGACCCTCGTCTATGCTACAAGTAAAAAACTTTTCCAGACTTATGCAAAACGTAAACACACTAAGTTTTGTTTAGATTAACCGTCATGCCGACTCACAAATGGGAATATGCGAAGGAAGAAATCGTCAGACTTTTGCGCAGTAATGAACCTAAGACGGCCGCTTCAGTTGAACGATTGCCAGTGCATGAACACATGAATGATCTCTGGGGTGAAAGCGATAGTGAATGTGTGCAAAATGTTGTTGAGGGAGATGATGCAGTGATGGTGGGTTTTTTGTTAGTCAGTCTGCTTACTTCAATTTCGTTTTTGATTAAAGGAGGAAGTCAACCGATATTTGAGCGAAAAGAAACTTCCATTGCCGAGACCTGATATGCCTGGGCATGATCAAGTTTATCAATGGTGGGAGAAAAATCGTTTCCGTTTTCCACGTCTTGCAGTGCTTGCTCGTACATACCTCTCCATTTCTCTCTCAAGTGTAGCATCGGAAAGATGTTTCTCCAAAGCCAGCCTTCTTTTTGCCAACTCACTTAGGTCTCGTCTGGGTAAGCAAACAGCTGCCAATTTGATCATTGTCAAAGCAGAATTAGCTGATGAAATTTTGAAAAAGGCTAGCGAAAGCAAGGAAGAGGAGCCATCAGAAATCATTAAAATGCTCTTAGAAATTGAGATTTAATGTTGTCAATTTGTTTTTGTTCAATAAACCTATCTATGCTCACTTATTGATCTATCTCGCCTGAAAATCCGATCTCATCCCGGATCGGTGGGCCGAAAATTTTCGATTTTCGGCTCGGCGCGCCGAAAATTTCGGTTTTCGGCTTTCGGCTCGGCTCGGCGCGCCGAAAATTTCGGTTTTCGGCTTTCGGCTCGGTTCGGCGCGCCGAAAATTTCGGTTTTCGGCTTTCGGCTCGGTTCGGCGCGCCGAAAATTTTCGGTTCGGGTCGGCTTGTCGGCTCGGCGCGCCGAAATTTTCGGAGCGCCGTCTACTCTATTCACGTATCAGAGTTATGGTCACATCATGTAGAATCGCCCGGACTAGCAAAACAAAATTTTAAGATATTTCTGCAGTAAAGGATGGTTACTTATATTATGCTTCCTTTTTTATTAGCATATATCAACAATACATAATACAAAAAGCATTTTCGGAGTAAAAAAAAAGTGTCCCGCGCGCATTTGAATTTGCCAAATTCTCATTATCATCAACAAGTATGGTCCTTTAAGTAACAAGGCTCTTCTTAGGCGCTATTTGCCTAGTAGTTCAAATAGTATGGTAGAAATACACGGAAAAACAAAATCTCAATTGTGTATTTATCATAAATTTACTAATTTACATTTGAGTGCACTCACAAATAGTCTAGAAATTGACCGCACTAGTAACACTAGAGCAGGGAGCTTGACAAACTCCTCACCATGTGCCTTACTGGCTCAGTGGCAGAGCGTCTGTCTAGTAAACAGAAGGTCACAGGTTCGATTCCTGTGTAAGGCAGAGTCCCTTTTTTTTGTAATTTTTGGCTGTAAATGCTGTACGTAAAAGCTTAAGTGCATCTCCCTTGAAGTGCAACCCCCTGTAGTGCACCCCCTTGAAGTGCACCCCCTCTGGTAGGGGTGCACTTCAACTTTTACGTACAGCATTTACAGCCAAAAATTACAAAAAAGGGTTCTGCTTTACACAACCCTTGAAGTGCACCCCCCCTCTGGTAGGGGGTGCACTTCAAGGGGGGTGCACTTCAAGGGGGGTGCACTTAGGGGGGTGCACTACAGGGGGTGCACTTCAGTCATTTTTCATATATTTTTAAAGATATATTTTAAAGGCAAAGTCATATTATTATGTTTTTTAACCAAAATCGGACTTTTTGCCTTAGGTGACCAAGGTAAACGCTTAGATTTTATGTAATTTGCAAATATAATTGCAGGTGCCTTGCCCACTCAAACTTTGAAATACCTTTCTACTCTTTCGCATACCTCATTTTTTAACCTTGCGGTACATGTTACTGGCTTTATGTTAATGGCTTTATTAGTGGTGCAACAGTTGAGCCATATATTACAATTGATTATTTTATACAGGGCTGGTAGCTTTTTTTATAAATAAGTACATTTAGGGTATTTCGGTAAAAACATAATATCTTATCCAGTCATTATTTCTCTTTTGTTGCTAAAAAAGATTTTTGGCATATAAATATGAAAATAAGCAAAATTTAGGGTCCCAAAATAAGTAAAAATCATATTAATGAGTACAGATACCAGCTCTGTTTTTATATAATTTAATTACTTGAAGGACCTAATAAATACTATATAACCTTTATTAACCCGCTAATCTACTTTTTGAAGACTATTCTGAGGTCAATAGATTGTGTTCCCAATGTCATCTGGGTTGTGCCTAAGCCAACTAGAGGGCACAGAAAATATCTAAAATGTATCCAAATCATCTTAATATAATAAAAATTAGATGGGTGACATATTGTGCGCAGATTACTTGGATATGCCTGCATTGCCAAGATATTGGTAGTACTCTTGTTCTTACACTCTAAAGTTTAAAACAAGGCTTTTTGAAATATAAACTAATTGCGATTAACATGGTAGTTTTGTCCGAAGTGCAGTGGATAAGAGGGTGATTTTTGCTTTTTCTAAGTCACAGGTTCAATTTTCTCTGGGCGCATTTTTTATTTTTCTAAGTTATTGGCAGTGGTCACCCAAAACCCCATGTATGGTACTTCAGCTAATTATTATTTTTTGCAAGTTATCGAATGTGCAGGACAACTAGTTTGATCTCAAGCTTATGTGAAATAGAGTTTTAAGTGTAAATAAATACCTAAAAAGACAAAAAGACATAAATTAAACATAGTTTGGTGAACCAATCCTAACATGACTTTTGATCAAATATGTATAGAAGCTTTGCCGTATGTGGAAGCTTTGCCTCAAAATAAAGTTAAATACTTTCTAACCAACAATTCACCTTGGTCTCTAGTGCAAAAAGTCTAATTTTGTTTAAAAGAGATAAAAAATATGACTTTCCCTTCAAGACAAAAACATAAAAAATATATGAAAAATGACTGAAGTGCACCCCCCTGTAGTGCACCCCCTAAGCGCACCCCCTTGAAGTGCTTTTTGATATTAAAGAAAGCCCAGACCACGGGCTTTCTAATAAGATAATATGGAGGTATTTATGATAATTAAATGTAAAAGTTTCAGTTTAAAGAAAATATTGTGTCGTTTTTCGAAAACGTTGGTGATACATTAAAACCTATATACAGGGTGTAATACGAATTGTGGGAGTTTATTTTGAATTTTTTTCGTATTTAAGTTAAATATTTTTCGAAAATCTTTTTTTGTTCGAAAGCTTAAAAAAACATTTAACACTCCGCCTCCCAAGCGTAGTAATTGCCCGAATCGACTCAGAATTTATTGCTGAACACGATAGTGCAAAAAATTTTGAAAAAAAGTTGGTATGAGATGGTGAAAACTCCTCCTGAAAGTAGGCTGTTTTTGGTCACCCTCAATCACCTGAAATTTTGAGAAATTTTGATAGTATTCACCGAAATTTCTATTTCACCTAAGCGTAAAACCACTCAAAGTATTAAGCTGGATCATAGCTATCTATTGAGCCCAAATTTGCATCAGAGTGATTATTTTTTCACAGAGAATTTACGATTTTCGCTCAAAGATCCAGTTTCTGAATAGCCTTGTTTTCGACACTAAAATGGCCAGAACTCTGCCTTCGAATCACTTCTAGCTAAATGATCAATAGAGCATGAAAGAATAAAATCTTGTGGTTATTTTGGCAATAAAAACAGCAATAGTTTATCATAAAATTGAGACAAATTATGCAAAATCAATATATAAGTTGTAGCGCAACTTTTCTATAAGTTTATTCCTGCTTGAAAAAACTTCAATTCTGACACCGAATTCGTGTTCAGCGTAGTCGATTTGCATGTAAAACTGCTCTTGCAGTTGAAAAGTCACTGTCAAATTCCGAATTCCGCCCAAGACAAGAAATATTCAAATTTTAAATTCAAATATTTTTTTGTCTTGAGCGGAATTCGGACTTTGACAGTGACTTTTTTATTTCGTAAGCAGTTTTACATGCAAATCGACTACGCTGAACACGAATTCGGTGTCAGAATTAAAGTTTTTTTAAGCGGGAACAAAGTTATAGAAAAGTGCGCTACAACTTTTATATTGATTTTGCTCAATTTCTCTCAATTTTATGATAAATTATTATTGTTTTTAGTGCCAAATAACCGCAATATTTTGTTCTTTCATGTTCTATTGATCATTTAGCTAGAAATGATTTGTAGGCAGATTTTTGGCTTTTTTAATGTCGCAAAAAAGGATACCCAGAAACTGGATCTTTGAGCGAAAATCGTAAATTCTCTGTGAAAAAATTATCACTCTGATGCAAGTTTGGGCTCAACAGATAGCTCTGATCCAGCTTAATATTTTGAGTGGTTTTACGCCTAGGTGAAATAGAAATTTTGGTGACTACCATCAAAATTTCTCAAAATTTTAGATGATTGAGGGTGACCAAAAAAGCCTACTTTCAGGAGGGGTTTTCGCCATCTCATACCAATTTTTTTTCAAACTTTTTTGCACCATCGTGTTCAGCGAGAAATTCTGAGTCAATTCGGGCAATTACTACGCTTGGGAGGCGGAGTGTTAAATATGCAATAAAAAGTGTGAAAAAACTTTTTCAGCTATCAACGTATACCATTCGACAGAGCAGAAAGAACTGCACCAGAAAGTGCTTTAAAATAGAGAAAAAGAAGGCTTATAAAGTGTTTAGCAAGACTCTAAAGAAAAAGTTCAAAACAAGTCTTGACCTAAAACTTGTATTTTGCTTGAGAAACCTGCCTTTTTAACAGCGAATTCGTGTTCAGCGTGCTCGATTTGCTTGAAAAATTGCCCTCAAACCTTACAAATTGCTGTCAAATTTTGAATTCCGCTCAAGACAACAATTTTTCAAATCATGAATTTTTCGAAATTCAAATGTTTATTGTCTTGAGCGGAATTTGAAATTTGGCGGTAAAATTAGCAAGTCTGAGGGCAGTTTTATATGCACATCAACCACGCTGAATACGAATCCGGTGTCAAAAATTGAGGTTTCATCGACAAAATAAACCTCTTTTTAACTTCTTTTTGAAAGTCTTGTAAAACGCTCCAAAAGCCTGTTTTTTTTTCACTCGAAAGCACGATCACTTGAAAGCACGTTCTGGTGCAGTTTCTCTTGTTCTGTCGAATGGTATACATGGATAACTAAAAAAATGATCTTATAAAACTTTTTTAGGTATCTTTACATAGTTTTTGGACTGTGTTTGTCCGTCACGTTTTGTTGTCATGGGCATTTCGACCCTTTAAACTTACCGTATTACCTCTAATGAGAGCCCAGGGCTCTTATTTTCCAACCTTCCTCCAAGGGGGCTCTTATTAGGACATGGGCTCTGAATAAGACATGAGCCCTCATTTTTCAACCTCTCGGTGCCAAAGAAAATTTTCATGCCCTACCATCAAACCAAACAAATTTTATTCAAATTTCGACCCTACCGGAGTATACCCCCACCCCCCCCCCCCCCCCAAATAAAATTTTTTTTAAAGTGTTTTTAAACACCCTATATCGACCCAAAATTGCCTCAGGAGTTCAAAAAAGACATTATTTTTGAGTTCTGGTTAATAAAAAATTGAGTTTTGGACATTTCGAAATTTCGACCATTTGCCTGTTTTGGCATGTTTTGGTCACTGGAGCTGGGCAAAAATAGGCTCTAAATGCACTTTTGTTCAAGAGTCTTCTCGGAATTATGTCTAAGGTAAGTGAGTGGGCGCATCTCTAACCAACCAAGCCCCCTGCGCCCCTTCGGGGCGCAGGGGCTTGGTTGCTTGGGGTTGAGATGCGCACACCCACATACCTTAGACGCAAATCACTCGAAAGTGACTCTGGATGCATAAAAAATGTATGCATACCAGAGTTTATTTATGCGGTAGGCCCCAGTCAACAAAACTATGTTCAACATCTTCCTTTTCACACTAAATTGGCCCTTTTTGGTCCTTTCCCACTCTAATATGGCCCTAAATCCCTTCAAAATGGTCAAATAGGTATATTTGGGTGGTCCCAAAACTCAATTTTTTATTGACTAGAACACAAAAATAATACTTTTTCGAGCTTCTGAGGCAATTTTAGGTCGATATAGGGTGTTTGGAAACACTTTAAAAAATTTCATTGGGGGGGGGGGGGGTATACTCCGGTAGCGCCAAATTTTCTAAAAATTAAATATGGTAATATTCTGTGGCGCAACACCGGGCGACGGCACCTTGAAAAATAGGCGCCGAGCGCCGAAATCGGCGCGACCTTTGAATAAGTAAATTAAGTAATACTACATTATCAAAGTTGTCAAAGACAAAAGCGAGTGCCTTTAAGCTCGCTTCGGTCTTTGCCAATATATGGGGTGAAGGTTCCTTTCGAACCTTCTCGGATTACTGAACCGGGTAGATTCGATAATCCGCCTAAACGAAATTCCCAAGGGGTTTTTCGGGGTTACAATGATACAATACAAGTAAATAAACTCCTTGTTTTACTCCAAAATGCAAGAAATAAAGGT